>JANRMT010062842.1:61563-209327 GCA_026402145.1 Polypterus bichir lapradei | reverse complement strand
AGATAGATAGATAGATAGATAGATAGATAGATAGATAGATAGATAGATAGATAGATACTTTATTAATCCCAAGGGGAAATTCACATACTCCAGCAGCAGCATACTGATAAAGAATAATATTAAATTAAAGAGTGATAACAATGAAGATATAACAGACAGACAATAATTTTGTATAATATTAACATTTGCTCCCTCGGGTGGAATTGAAGAGTCGCATAGTGTGGGGGAGGAAAGATCTCCTCAGTCTGTCAGTGGAGCAGGACGGTGACAGCAGTCTGTCGCTGAAGCTGCACCTCTGTCTGGAGATGATCCTGTTCAGTAGATGCAGTGCATTTTCAATTATTGACAGGAGCCTGCTCAGCGCCTTTCGCTCTGCCACGGATGTCAAACTGTCCAGCTCCGTGTTTACAATAGAGCCGGCCTTTCTCATCAATTTGTCCAGGTGTGAGGCATCCCTCTTCTTTATGCTGCCTCCCCAGCACACCACCGCGTAGAAGAGGGCACTCGCCACAACCGTCTGATAGAACATCTGCAGCATCTTATTGCAGATGTTGAAGGACGCCAGCCTTCTGAGGAAGTATAGTCGGCTCTGTCCTTTCTTACACAGAGCATTAGTATTGGCAGTCCAGTCCAATTTATCATCCAGCTGCAGTCCCAGGTATTTATAGGTCTGCACCCTCTGCACACAGTCACCTCTGATGATCACGGGGTCCATGATGGGCCTGGGCCTCCTAAAATCCACCACCAGCTCCTTGGTTTTGCTGGTGTTCAGTTGTAGGTGGTTTGAGTCGCACCATTTAACAAAGTCCTGGATTAGTTTCCTACAGTATACTCCTCCTTCTGCCAACTCCTGATGCAGCCCACGATAGCAGTGTCGTCTGCAAACTTTTGCACATGGCAGGACTCTGAGTTGTATTGGAAGTCCGATGTATATAGGCTGAACAGGACCGGAGAAAGTACAGTCCCCTGCGGCGCTCCTGTGTTGCTGACCACAATGTCAGACCTGCAGTTCCCGAGATGCACATACTGAGGTCTGTCTTTAAGATAGTCCATGATCCATGCTACCAGGTATGAATCTACTCCCATCTCTGTCAGCTGGTTCCTAAGGAGCAGAGGTTGGATGGTGTTGAAGGCGCTAGAGAAGTCCAGAAACATAATTCTTACAGCACCACTGCCTCTGTCCAAGTGGGACAGAGATCGGTGTAGCATATAGATGATGGCATCCTCTGCTCCCACCTTCTCCTGGTATGCGAACTGCAGAGGGTCGAGGGCGTGGTGGACCTGTGGCCTCAGGTGGTGAAGCAGCAGCCGCTCCATAGTCTTCATCACATGTGACGTCAGAGCGACAGGCCGGAAGTTGTTCAGCTCACTAAGACGTGATGCCTTTGGGACTGGGGTAATGCAAGATGTTTTCCAAAGCCTCGGGACTCTCCCCTGTTCCAGGCTCAGGTTGAAGATGCTCTGTAGAGGACTTGCCAGCTCCAACGCACAGGCCTTCAGCAGTCATGGCGATACTCCATCTGGACCCGCTGCTTTGCTGGCACAAAGTCTCCTCAGCTCTCTGCTTACTTGGGCTGCTGTAACTGTGGGTTAGGGAAAACTCTCTTCTATGCTGGTATCAGCAGAAGGATGGGTGGAGGGTGCAGTACGCTGAGGTGAGAGTGGGTTAGGGTGGTCAAACTTGTTGAAGAAGTCAATCATCTGGTTTCCTCCCTCCATGTCTTTCTCAATGGTGGGACCCTGCTTCGAGCTGCAGGCAGTGATGACCTTCATCCCGTCCCACACTTCCTTCATGCTGTTATTCTGCAACTTCTGCTCCATCTTTCTCCTGTACTGCTCCTTCGCCGCCCTGAGCTGGACTCGGAGTTCCTTCTGCACATGCTTGAGCTCATGCTGATTGCTGCCTTTAAAAGCCCTTTTCTTCTGGTTCAAAAGGCCGTTGATGTCACTTGTAATCCATGGCTTGTTGATAGCATAGCAGCGTACTGTTCTTACTGGAACTACAATGTCCATACAGAAGTTGATGTAGTCAGTAGTGTAGTCAACAACCTCCTCAATGTTCTCTCTATGTGACCCCTGCAGGATATCTTAGTCCGTAGTTCCAAAGCAGTCTCTCAGAGCCTGCTCTGCCACTTCCTGAATGAGCGTGTGGTTGTAGGTAGCTCCCTCACTCTTGGTTTGTAGTGAGGCTGAAGCAGAACCAGGTTATGATCTGCTTTCCCAAGCGCAGGCAGTGGAAGAATACATCTATTAATCCATGCATTCATTTTCCAAACCCGCTTATCCAGAGCAGGATTGCTGTGCAGCTGAACAATACTATTCATTTTAATAGAAACAATAACATTTCTTGTTATAGATATATTTTGTGTTCATTATAAATACAAATATAATAAAAGAAATTAGTACTTTGAGTTGTAGCTTTGTAATGCATGAAACAAATGAAACTTTCTGGCAAATTTAAATCTAATTGTGTTTCTTGTGTTTTGTCCTGTTTTTAAACTTTAAATCAAATTTAAATGTATATTTCCATAGTTTGTATTTTAAGACAGTAAGGATTTCTTAGGAATTGTATAAAACAGCATTTTACCATTTAAATGCTATAAATAAATGCATGATAAAAATGGTCACTTACCTTAAAAATGTTTTTCTTGGTTCCTGTAATTAGAGTGGAGGGTAGAACAGTGACTGCATTGTTAGTATTTAATGCCCTTTTTGTAGCTAATTACCAATTAAAACATCATGTTTTGGCACCAGTACATAAGGTTTCAGGCAGTAATAACACACAAATAAATCTACAACAAAAGCTTCACAATTACTATTCTAAATATCCTCTCCACACTTGACAATTTCAAAACAAGTATCCGTGTATCCCTGAGCCCCAGTGCACAGTTAAAGAGCAAGGCACAAGTGTTATCTGTCATTCAAAAGTTACAACAGGACCCCACCTGCCCTGTACAGGGAACTTATGCTGCCTGCCCTCAGTAACTTTACAGTACGTTTACATGAATTGTGGGCTACTTTTTATGTATAAGGGGCAAACAGTGTTCTAACAGGCAAACAGTGTTTTAATGCCTGCCTGTAGAATTCTGCGTTAGAAAGTCCTTTACCAACTACTCACATTTTGGGCAAGTTTTTTTGAAAAATAGGCCATTCCAGGTCTGTCTGCTGCTGTCTGTCTAATTCCTGCACTTTTTGACCATGGAAACTTAGCCAGTCAAGCCCCCTGTCACGCAAGCAACAGAATTATTTGTAAAACTAGGATGTGTGCAGAATCTTATGCATTAAAAGATAATTTTGGAAAAGTGTATATCTTAATTTCTAAACTAGCACAGAGATTGCCAAGATTGTTTAACAAGAAGTTCTATTAATAACAATAACTACACTTAAATTGAAAAGCATGATACAGCAAAGCGCTACAGCCTGAAAAGTCTTCCATGGTCAGCATCAGCTTCTCCATTACAGGTAAACAAAAGCCCACATTATGAGCTCATTTAAGATCCTCAGTCTAAAATCAGGCATTAGGGGGAAAACGTCTAACTAAACAGGTCCAGAAAGGCACACAGGTTAGCCACTGAGTAAGAGACTGGCCATCACAGAAAGGTGCACTCATGGCATGTTTGAGTTGAGTACCCAGGATTTACAGTTAGGCTACTGGCACAGAGAAGGTACTGGCTAATTCCTGTCATACTGGTGGTCGTAACCCGGAGCCACTAACAATATCAGTAAAATTCCTTGACCCTTTTTCCCGATTTTGTCTATGTAATTCCTGTCTATTCCTGATTTAGCATATGTTTCATTATGTCACTATAACTAAGATTTGATACTGTTTGTGATTTTTTGTTTGGAGGATTTAACTTATGACTTCTTTTTGCACAGGAATATATCTGCACTGTATAAAATGTCCATAGTTGTCATGTGTACTGTTTTCAGGTTGCTAAGGATACTGTTTTGGATAGAGCGAATACTGTTATTACTTGCAGTTTCCAGTCACCAGGCTCTTAGTTTTACAAAAAGAAAAGCTGAACAGCGCTCCTGGATTCAGGACACTGTGTAGACTCTGGCTATGCTACAGAAGAGCTGATATGGGTGTAGTCCTGATGTTTATTAATTAGATGCCGATCTGTGGTAAAAATATATCCAATGTCTTTAGATTATCATGGGGGTCGTAAGAATTATGAGCTGGAAATGGCATAAATATTTGTGCATTTCTGCTTCACCACCATATATACTGTGATTAGCAATGGCATTAAATAAGTCTACAAACCCTGGCCAGTCTGGTAAATGGTGTCTAGGACACTGATAAGTGGACATCTGCTCAGCAACTTCCTCTATGACAGTGAAACTTTACCTTGTATTCTTATAATGACCGATTCTATCTCGAAAATTATCATTGGAATTTAATAGATAAGGCAGCATTACTGAGCAAACAAAGGAAACTTTTAAGTGTACTGAAATCCACTAAATGCCGCCTGCAGGGAAAGGATACTGTAGAACATACTGAACTTACAAGAGTTGGTCACCAGGTGGTGCTTGTTTCATGTCAAGGATGTTATCAAGCATGACCTTGCCAGCACTACAGAGCAACACAAAGAAGTGAACAACTTTGCCAAGAACAAAAGCTGTTGAAATCGAGGTACACCTCAGCTATCTTGGGAAGCCAACCTCAGAAAGCATGCACTGGAAAAATGGCTTAAGGAAAAAGAGAAGCCAGAGGAACACTTCAGCAGAATCCAACATAAAATGCCTTTAATGCTACTGGGACTATGATTCCATAGAATTATGGCGCCAAAGCAGCCTTTGTTTGCCAATGATGATATACTTATAAAGAAAAGATTTCTTTTGTGGATATGAATCACTAACTGAAATCAGATTGTATATTTACAACTACTTATAAACAGTGTGATTTTTTTTTTATTTGATATACTGTATGTTATTAGTCCCTAAGGGAAAACAGTTTTTTTACATGAATTTTGGGTGTCAGCCATTGTACATCACCACAGAAATAATTTTCAGGTTAAGGGCCTTGTTCAAAGGCTAATGGAGTAGTTATCCCTTCTGGCAGTAAAGGGATTTGAACGAGCAATCTCCAAGATACCATCACATGTACACTGCCTCAGAGCCACCACTCCACTTTAGAAACTTCCATAGCAATGGACTCATTTTCTGTGGAAGAATATGGTCACTGTTGTTGTGATAGTGAAACTTTCTGAGTAAAAACAATCAAAGCTATTTTCTAGGTCAGACTTTCTTTTAACCCAGTAGTATGGCAGAACATTTTTTGACCCACAACGCAAATAAGAATATTAATAAAAGTGATGAAATTGCTCCAAAAAAAGGTGAAATGTGCATTCAAACAAAATGATGGAATGCATTCATTTCCTGTATCTTTACAACTACTGTATAGTGGGGCAGTCATATAGATGAAGAATTTAGCAATATCTAAAACAAATTGATGCAGATTTCACAGAATGGAGCTGCTTTACCGAAAACAACAGAGCTTATATATTGTAATTTATTAAGCAGAAGTGAATTGAAGTTTTTCTTTCAATGAGACCTCTGATGGAGCTTCATGGACAGACCTATACAGATCATTTCAGAAAGTAGAAGGCACAAAGATAAATATCTGATAACTAAGAGATACATGACAAGTGTTTGGGAAAGTGAGTAATCTGGCATTACAAGATGTCTGTTTTGTGTTACGTATTAACGATGAACATAATTTTTAAGTCAGTACCTGTGTTTTGCAGGTAGCATGATGTGATACAGAAATTCAATGAGGCTGAAACAGTTAAGAGGTGATACATTTGTTACTGACATCACTGGTAATGATATTTTGAACTTGCAATTCATTAGTTTTTTATTCAAGGAAGCCACTGCAAAGACAATCACAGTTATTCGTGTACTGTTAGTCAAAGATCATCACATTTATTTGGATACTGTTAGTGAAACTTGCTGAGTGAGAATTAAAAATTTGACAAGATGTCCTGAAGCAGCCAATGATCTTATCTACAGCATAGCTGATATGCAACCAAGTGCAATTTTACATTAAAGTGGGAATTTTTGTCAGACAACAGGAAATATGAGGTTTCCATGATGAATTAGGAAGTCTTTCTTTACACAGGGAACCACAGACACATGGAATAAGTTACCAAGTTGTGTGGTTGACAGTAGGACTTTAGGGACTTTCAAAACTAGACTTGATGTTATTTTGGAAGCATTAAGTGGATAGGACAGGTGAGCTTTGTTGGGCTGAATGGCCTGTTGTCGTCTTGATTATTCAAATTTTCTAATGATGTCCTATTGATAACATGTAAATATTGAAAAGACATGGACTAAGCACTGGACCTTGTGGGGCAATAAAGGTGAAAGGCTGCATAGAATCTGATTAAAAACAATAGAGTCAGAAGCCAATTCAAGAGAAGCATGCCACAGTAGGTAAGGCATTATTATTCAGGTACCAGAAGTAACAAAGAAGGAGGTCTAGCATTTAAAATTAAGTAGGAAGTCTTTTTCAATATACTGTACCTATGCAATTACTATAGGGTATATATGCTGTGTGTAATGTACAGTGCCTATTAAAAATATTCACCCCTTGGAATTATTATACAAAATTGAATGATAGCGTGTTTAACTTGGCATTTTTGTCATTGATCAACAGAAAAAGACTCTTTAATATCTAAGTGAAATCAGATCTCTGAAGGGTGATATAAATTATTACCAAATATAAAACACAAAATAATTGATCTCATAAATATTCACCCCCCAGTCAAGTCAATATTCAGTAGATTCATCTTTGGCAGCCATAACGGCCTTGGGTGTTTGCGCATAAATGTCCATTGACTTTGCACATCTGGGCACTGCAGTTTTTCTCCATTCTTCTTTGCAAAGCTGCTCAGGGTCTGTTGAGTTGCATGTTGGTCATGAGTACTGTAATTCATTGTTGTATAACAATACAATGTTAAATCTTACAAGGGGGTGAATACCTTTTATAGGCAATGTATATAATGTACAGAATGTTATTACAACATACAATGCATTGCATGTATTATTTAAAGAGACAAAAGTGACATGTAAATTGCGCCTTCAAATTTAATAGTCTAATCTGCATAAGGCAGTTCCCAGCTAACCTTCAAACTGTAACCAAATACATTTAAACTGTGGTCAAAGCTGAAAGAAAAAGGGGCAATACAGCACTTGTTATGTTTTTAGAGATGCTGCCTTCATTTCAGATCACATTGTGTTGGAGAAGCACAGTGGCGCAGGAGTTAGCACCACTGACTCCTGCATCTACTGATCCTGGGTTACAATCCTATGTCTCAAATTTTGTCTGTTTGGTTTTGTACGTTTTCATCATGTTGGTATGGGTTTTTCTCCCAGACGCTGGAGTTCTAGGTGAATATGTGACTGTAATCTAATCCCATGCAGTTGTGCAAGTGGTACGAACCGGTGTGCTTTCCAGATTAGATTTCTTCTTTCCATGAAATAATGTTGTTTTACGCACGCTGGTGTAAGGAAGTCTGTCAGTTTTTAGCTGCAATGACCACTGAGCATCCCTGTCTGACAAGATGGATTGTGAGTGATATATCAAGATGAGCCAAATGATTCTCTTGTGCCTGCACCTGAAAGAGTTAAGCAAATCTCTTACATAGTCAGTGTTGAGTTATGGGAGTAAACTTCACATAAATCTAAGATACACAAGCATGCATTGCAGGAGCAACAGTAAAGCACATGTGCAAACAGCGGAGTGATTTCTTCAGCAGTGGCTTTGAGTGTACTTGTAAGCAGATACACTTAATGCTTTTTTAAGTATATGAGCACACTAACCCTATTCCCATTTCATGTTTCTCATCTGTGAAGACGTAAGCTCAAACCAGGGTAATCTTTTTAATGAAACATTTCATCATTTTGTTTGATTTTAATGGATGTTGTTCAAAATGGTTTTGGAAAGACAATCCCAGCAATGCTTCTTTTTCTTTTCCCTTTTTGTTAAAACTTAAGGGCATTTTTACCAAAGTTGACATTTGCTGGTCTTCACTGCTGTCATACTAAGAAATCAGATAGCCTGTTAAATAACTTTTAGGCTATTGGCTGTTTGATTTTTCCCAACATCTGTGATAAGGTTCCTGATCCACTGGGAACAGTCAGCAATAATTGCACGCATCCCACACAATGTTTGTAAACAATCTGGCTGACAGATGTCCCAGTGCAATACTCTTATTGGCTTCAGACTTCAGAAAATCCATGTACTATGAAAGATAATTGGAGTGGCATACAACTGCTTACAATTTGTGTTACACTAATGCCTTACTCCACTCAGGGGACAGGCACTATAAGGCATTTGCTCCTTGTTCGGACTGAGGCCATCTCTTCCTGAAGGATTTCTTCAGGAGGTAAGATTAAATCATTAACACTAACTAAGGTGCAGACATTTTTCCTTACATCCCCAGGATGGTTATCCCATGTTTTTGCATAAGGTCGATAATGTGTGGGAGAGAAATAATATGATTTCCATGTGGCAAGTGCTTGTATTACACCTCTTCCAATCACACAGTTTTGCTGTTATTACCATTGGCTTCTTAGAGCCTGACAAAGACTGAAAATGGTCAGAATGAACAATGACCTTGCTCACTCTAGATAGTAAGCTCCTTCTAACCACACACAAGAAATGAACATCATTATTTTGTAAATATTAGCATTTGCTCTGTATACTAATATACAGAGTTTAATTTTTATTTTAAAACTAATAGTTCCAAATATATTGAATGTTCATACATTTTTCAACACCAAAAAGTAAGTTTACTTATTCATATTAATAGAGTAGAATGCAAATATTTTAAAGATTTTGTGAACATTTTAAAGTAGGGACACACTTATTACCATATTATATTATCATATTAAACATACTCTGTCTAGTAAACTTAACTGGATTATTACAATAAATGTGAACAAACCTGATGTTCCCTGAGAATAATAAAAGAATACATAGTTCACTATGTACAGATCAAAATGATCAATATCAAGTGACCTGTCATTTCAGTTATCAAAGGTTGCTTTAAAGTTGAATGGATAGGTTGTATCAAACATATATGTAAAGAGTCTATTGCTGAGCACATTCACTTACAGTATGCATCTATACATTTGAATTAAATAGGTTTATAAAATGAATAAAAGTTTAGCAAAAAGCAGTCATTATTAACATCTCCTACATATCAGTGCCAAAGTGGCTCATTGGTTACCACTGCTTCTTCCCAGTCCAGTTACCATCTGCCTGGAGTTTACATGTTTTGTCAGGTACAGTAATCCCTCCTCGATCGCGGGGGTTGCGTTCCAGACCCCCCTGCGATAGGTGAAAATCCGCGAAGTAGAAACCATATGTTTGTATGGTTATTTTTATATATTTTAAGACCTTATAAACTCTCCCGCACTGTTTATAAATATTCCCCGCATAGTTATACAGCATAATCCCTTTGTATTCTCTTAGATATTAGGTAAGATTCATTGAAATTATGTATATAAACACACTGTTTATATACAGTAAAACCTAAATATTATTTTAAAGATATTGAGTGTCTCCGATATCACATATGTTACAGCCATTACGATAGACAGGCCACCAGCAATAAATACGTACAATGCAAGAAAAATAGTATACAGTAAATGTGTGTACAGTGACACTAAACGTACGTACATGTACTAAGCACTGTAAGAAGAAAATTAATTATGGTTACTCACCAACAATGACACGATGACTTGTCTGATAACAATGAGTTTAATTTTACTGCACAACAAAGCAGAGCGTTACAGCCCTTGTAAAGGAGCCACTTCAGGCGATTGTGTAGCACTGCCGTTGTTCTTCTTCTGGCAGTCTTCAATCCAAATCCCTAAAGCAGATTCCATTCAGACTACTGCCTTATTACATCCACTTACAACTCGTTTTGCACCCTGGTTAAAAGGACACTGCAGCCGTAGATCTTATATTCCTTTCCTACTTTTTAAATAAAAAGAATCGTAGCCTTCAACAAATCCAAAACGTTTACCTTTTCGGCAATCGTTAACATCTTCTTCTTGCGCTTGGGCACGGCCCCTGAAGCAGTAGCAGATTGTTTTGGAGCCATAATGAAGGGCTTGACTATGCACATAGATAAACACTAAAGAGCACAACTCTTTACACAGCGAAACACGTTGATGCTGAATAAGCGAGACGAGACTTCCTGGTTAACACTGCATTCAGCACACAGGAACTCAACTGCGTGCTCTGATTGGTTAGCTTCTCAGTCAGGAGAACTTAACTGCGTGCTCTGATTGGTTAGCTTCTCAGCCATCCGCCAATAGCGTCCCTTGTATGAAATCAACTGGGTAAACCAACTGAGGAAGCATATACAGGAAGTAAAAAGACACATTGTCTGCAGAACCTGCGAAGCAGCGAAAAATCCGTGTTATATATTTAGTTATGCTTTCATATAACATCCGTGATAGAGTGAAGCCGCGAAAGTCGAAGCGCGATATAGCGAGGGATTACTGTACTTCCATTTTTTGTGCATTTTTGGTTAGGTAGGCATTTGGGCGACACTAAATTGACCCAATACAAACATGCATATCCTCCCAGATACTGCTGTCCTGTCCAATTTCGGTTATTGTCTGGCACCTAATGTTAGAACACAGATAGATTAACCTTCTCCTTCCATAGACTGATGTATCTATGTAAGACAGGAAGCACAAACATTTAGTGTAGTGTTCTCTGGACAACATTTCTCTGAAAATACTTGTAACTTGAGTGCATGATAGTTTGGGATATATGCTACAGTGCCCTCAGCCAGAGGGCCCATTTTTGATACTTAGGCATTAGACATTGCAGATGTTTAAACTTTAAGCCAACTTATTTCTGTCAAAACATATATATATATATTCATTGCTTTCGCAGTCTGAGTCCCGACCTGATTGTATGGGTGGTTACCTACCAGGTAACACATGTGGTTGGTCTGCCATTCGGCAAACATCTGCCACAGGGCCCTCTTTCAGTTGCAAGAAACAGATCATGGAATGTTGCATAGTTTACTGTCAAATAATCCAAAGACTATGCAACACATGTTTCACCCTTATTTGGGCTCATCAGGCGTACACACTCCACTGCTCCCCTTGCAGGGATCGAACCTCGGACGTCAGCGTCAGAGACGAAGTCCCTTTACGCTGCGCCATGGCATGTAGTTCGTTTATTTGACAGCCTGTAGATCAAAGTAATTAAATTCATTGCATTCGTAGTCTGAGTCCCGACCTGATTGTATGGGTGGTTACCTACCAGTCTGAGGATCGATAGGTGGTGTGGCGGATGTTTGCTGAATGGCAGACCAACCACATGCGTTCGATCCCTGCAAGGGTAGCAGTGGAGTGTGTATGCCTGATGAGCCCAAATAAGGGTGAAACACATGTTGCGTACTCTTTGCATTATTTGACAGTAAACTAGGCAATATATATATATATATATATATATATATATTGCTAAGACAGTTTGCTGTAGTTGTGTCCATACTGTTATATTGCTGCCTCTCTCTCCATGTTCACATGTGAAAGTACATATTCTTAGCTAATATATAAAGAATTTCTTTTTTATCTTATTTGTCTTATTTTTGTTACTGATTTAAAGGGTTCTCTTGCTGCTTTTGTACCTTGGAAAAAATGTTTGTGAGACAAAGAACAAAAGAATCTGTGGAAATATAATCAGATGACGTTAATTATGTTTGTGACTTTATGAAAATGAAAACCTTGGACTCCATAGATATATTGTTTATGAATAATGCCTAACTGTGCTACACAAACAATTTTGCCAATACACAGTAAATTAAAAAAAACATAAAAGAAACATTCTGCTAGAAAATAAAATGCACAAAACAAAATGACAGCAAAATATTCTGTTATAAACTACTGTAATACTAAGGAGGCATTGAAAATTTAAGTGAAAAGTATATCACACGAGAAGTTGGTATTACTCTTCTCCAAAGCAAAATTATCTCCTTGGCTATATAATATATTCAGTAAATCAAAAATTATCAGACCTGAAAGCCTCTGGGAACAACTTAATCATAAAACCTGTACTTAATATTAATGTGGGCTAAAAAAAGGTACATTCTTCACACAAAGGACATTGTTCACTAGTCAGCCAATACTGCCGAGATGCAGAAATACTTTCTCTTAAAAAGAGTACACGTAGTTTTGACATATTACAAATGATAGTTATAATAGACTGACTTTGTTAAGAATACAATTTAATATAGTGTAATAAGCACCAAGATAGTTGATAAATACATATATGGAATAGAGCCTTTAAATAATCTTCTCTGCCTCGAAAGCAACAAAGCATACATGAGACAAGTCACAGCTTTTCTATAAACGTATAAACCTCTCAGTAGTCTGGACTCCTAACTCTGGGGTTGTCTTGGTATCCCCACCCTTGTCTGTGTGAGGTCAGCCTGCCTGCCACTGCAATAACCTTAATCTTTACTATTCTGGTATTTTAAACAATTGATGAAGCCATTTTGATTATCATGAATACGAAAAATATTTTAATATGCCACTAAGTAAGACAGACATTTCAATAAATGTCAAAATGACATTATTGATGTACCGATTAACAAAGATAACACAATGCAAAACAATTTTATACCACAAATTTGAAGCACCTGGTAGGCATTCTTAGTGGAAAGGATTGAATATATAAAAGGATGGTGGCTTTTATACTTTTATGCAAGATAAATAACATCAGACCTAATGGCAGTGCTTATGAACACATGAGAGCATTTAATGGAAAATCTGACATGCAAAAAAATTACCACACGAAAATGTTATGTGTGATGGAAGGCTGAGATAAACTCATCCTGGCCAGGAAGGCCGAGATGGATGGTGGATCCTTACCTGGCTAGGAGGCTATCGTAATGGATTAACAATGGGCATGGATAGGCATCCTGGCCAAAACAGTTTGTATTCCCTTTTCAGCCAGGAGGCTGTGGTGGAAGGACAATATGAGTTATGGGGCATATCAACCGGGATGTTGGTGTTCCCTTTCCTGTTTAGTAATCCAAAATAAGGGAGGAATAATGAGAGATTCCCTTCTGGGGTCATGTGATCCCCCACAGGGCAGCAGCTGTCCTCTTAGCAAGGCCCTATTTGGACAGCCACAGGGCAGCATAAAAGTCATGGTTCTGGTAAGCTCCCCTATTGGGTCCCTTGAGTGCTTCTAGGCGGAACTGTTAGGAGGAGGATCATCTGTCCTACTGAGGTTTTGCCTGTGACAAAAGAGTTTCACGGTGACTGTATTTTGTCAACAGAAGTAATATAGTTTAAAAAGGAGCCCTCCATTTTGGAGTCAGAAGAGAAGAAGGACAAAACTCATTTGTGGAGGAGCGGATGAGAAAGACATGAAATATGCTGATATGTAAAGGAAGAAACAAAAGATAAGAAAAAAAGGTAAGAAAAAACAATCTTTTGAACCTGGGACAGTCATTACTGTCGTTGTGGGTATTGGAGCTCTAAGATACCCCATGCTGGTCACATACAAATTTTGCAAAATGTTTTAATAGCAAATCAATAGTAAATGAGAAGGTTAACTGTATTAAATACTGAAAGAGTTAAATAAAATATATAGAAAAGTACTGCATTCATGTGAATTTTAAAACTCTGAAAAGGTAAGTAATATAACAGTAATTAAAGATTATTTTAAATAAATACTAAATTATTTGGAAAATGTAGAACGACTGCTTTGCTTGGATTAAAAAGGCTAACAGTCACCCAAGGGTGTTGAAAGAAATTTAACATGTATTTTTTTGAAATCACTTTACAATAGTAAAATTACAAAAGCCTTCAAGCTAGCAAAAAATGGATTCATTCAATAAAAAAGGTGATCAGGGAGCTCTTAATAGCCATTTGCAGTTAGCTTAATGTGTATCACAATAAAATTTATAGAAGCAATTACAAAGAAAAAACAGAGCACAAGTGAACAGTCAACCAGAATTTGGACTGTGTTTCATTTATACGCTGCCATTTTATGAGAAATCAACAAAGGCATTGCAATAATGTAGAGTGTATGTTATTATTTATCTTAGTTTTAAATAAAAGCTAGTCATGAAACTACAACAGAGACATAGTTTCATGAAGTAAGTGTGCATGTGGGTGCAGAGTTGCCTTAAGCATGGAAAACAACCTGTTACAGTTCAACAGACTTTTTTAGAAATCGGACAGATTAAAAGTGGAATTTTGCACAGCTGTTTCTTTCATGTATACAAATAATCTGATGAAAATGTAGCAAACTAGATGGATCAGAATCAACAAAATCCTTATGGGGGATTTTCATATATGGTCAGTTGTTTAGATACACTGTATGGTTAAAAGTATGTGGATATCCCTCCAAATTATTGAGTTCCAGTGAAGGGTACTCTTAATGCTACAGAATAAAAAGACATCTTAGACATTTGTGTGCTTCCTACTTTGTGGCAATGTGGTATAGCGGGTCCACAGCTCATGCCAAAGGGCCATTTTTAAAATAAATAATCACCGCACTTGCGGCTTAGTGAGGGGGCGTGGTGATGTGTGGCTGAAGTGGTTCCTGGGGTGATTTGTGGTGCGGGCGAGTCTTACTTAAGTGCACAGGTGAGGAGTCGTCCTCATCCGTAATTGTTTCCAGGAGCCACCGATTGCCACAGGTGAATCACGTCCCCGTCATAAATAGAAGCGCAAGGCGGCTAGGAGAGAGAAAAAAGAAAAGAAAAGAAATGGAGGTTGCAGGAAGCAGCGAGGGGAGAGAGCCGGTGTGAGTGAGTGAGCGAGTGAGTGAGCGAGCGAGCAAGTGAAGGCTCACAGGCAGGCAGCTGGACAGTTGCGCCATAGCAGGGGTGTTTGGCCAATACCTAGGGCAGTTGGAAGTGATAGCTCCCACTGAACACTTTATAAAGGAATGGGAGTGACCGGCAGTAGGACGGCTGGCCGCGTAAGGCCAAGAAGGCAGCGGGAGTTGGGAGGCTTGGGCGGTGAATTCCCTGACGTGAGCGTCCTGGTCCTTAGGGAAGCCAAGTCTCGGTCTGGAGAGCGCAACCGAAGCCATGGATCGGGAAGCCTCCAGACAAGTTCAGTAGTGAGAAGGCCAGCTGCAGGAAGGGCGACTCCCCTGTTGCGGGGCCCGTTTGGGAGAAGACACCAGGCTTTGGATTTTTAAAGGGACTGCTTCCAGCGTTATTGTAACCTCGTTGTTTTAAAGGATTTTGTTTTTCTATTTATGGAATTTTTAACCTCCACTTCACAACTGTTTTTATGGATTATTTATTTTTGGAAATTGATACACTGCACTTTCTTTGGACACAGTTTTGATGTTGTTTTTAATAAAAGCACTCTTGCACATTTTGCACCATCCCCCTGCTCTATTTGTTGTGCCTCACTGCCGAGCTCATCGGTAACATTACCGATGGTGACGGGTTCAAGGGCTCCCAGAAGCAAGATGGGACCATGGAGTGAACCCTCATCGTCACAGGCAACAGTTTGGGGAAGACATGGTTTGATGAGTTTGGTATGAATGAACTTGAGTGGCCTGAACAGAGACCCTAACCCCAACCATTTTAAACACCTTTTGGCTGAATTGAAATCTTCACATCCAGATCTTCTTGTCCCATGTCAGTACCTAGCCTCACAGATTCTCTTTTGGCTTAATGGACAAAAATTTCAACAGTCACATTGCAAAATCGTGTGGGAAGCCTTCCAAGAAGATTGTAGACTATTATGCCCATGAAGGTGGGTGGAGCAGCATCTCCATATTAATGGCGATGTTTTGGAATGTCCAACAAGCTCATATAGGTGTGGATGGTCAGGTTTCTACAAACGTTGGGTCATATAGTGTATGTAACACATAAAGTTCAATGTTAAAAAATGTAAAATCATATATAAGAATTGAAAACACTGTAGACAATTACACAAAAGGGGTTTAGGAATGGAAAAAATGCTTCAAGTCCTCAGTTCATACAAACCACTTAAAAGTGTTTCAGGATGTTATGTAACAGAGTCAGTGTGGAGGACAAGTCAAAAAATTAACTCTTAAGATGTATGAGGCACTTATGAGGACATATTCAGAATACTGCGAGCAGGACTGTGACGGTGTTAGGGGTATTCTCGCTCTTTGTTCTTTTTTTTGCGCTGACGTTTGCTTTAGTTGCATTCTTTTATTTTGTTTGAGTCTTGGCTTGAGCAGAGTTGTTTTTGACATAGCCTCACAGGCACCATGTTACTAAAAACTGAGGTCTTATTTAACAAATGTAACAAATTAATGGTATTGTTTTCTTATGAAATTATATATTTTTGTTTCTGTTCTTCTGAGGGCTGTTGAATGTGTTGAGCAAGCAGCTTTTTCTTGTCCCTCCTGCTAATGTACATACCCATCTTTTGCTGAGTGCTTTTATACTCTTGGTAGTCTCAATCAGTTGATGTTTCCTAATGTTTTAAAGAGGCCCCCTTTTTATGTGTCCTTGGCTGCAGTTTAGTTCTTTTAAGTTGCTCAAACAGATTTTCAGCAGCTGATGTGTTTTTTAATTAGCTGCGTGCTTCCTAAGCAGTGAACATATGCATTTAAGGAATTGCTCATCTGTGGGTTGTGTGTTTTAGTCACAGTATTCTTTAACAGAGTTTGTGCTCTAGCAGCTACTTTCCCATGATGAATGAAGCCTTGTTCTTGTCTTGTTTGTAGCTGGCCAATTCTCTGTATGTAGGCAAGCTATCCCATTTCTGTGAAGCTAGCCCACCCCAGCTAGCATCAATCAGTTTCTTGTCGGCTTGGTGCATTCATAGGAACAGTTACTTGGCTTAGGCAGCTCATTGAAACAGAACTGTTTTTTAAATTTCCTTTTGAGTAACTGCAGCTAACCTTGCCTCCCCTAAATAAAACATCACTTGGATATATAATAATACTGGTATTCATGACATCAAGTGGCTGTATATGAGTGTGATGCATTTCAGTCATGTGTCCTAGTCATGTTATAAACATGTAGTGTCTCAAACCCCAAACCAAAAAGAACAGGAGCCAAACAAATTTCTAAAAACAAAATAAAAACAGACATGTTTCAGAGCAACTGTCAAACCTCCCCAAATCCTGACATTATAATGTCGCAACATTTCCTGAATCATGGACTGCCTGACCAATAGACAGCAGTTTGTGAGGTTGAGGGACTATGTTTCAGAAATGGTGGTCTGTAATACTGGAGTACCTTAGGGAACTGTTCTTCCTCCCTTCCTACTTACCTTCTAATACAACAGACTTCCAGCATAATTCTAGCTCTTGCCATCTATAGAAAATTTTAGATGTCGTGCCCATCATAGGCAGTGCTGGTGCTAGGTTATTTTGCGCCCTAGGCCAAGCTTATTAGTGCACCAACTAACTATATGGGAGCTAACCCATGTGGCTGAGACCCCATTACCCCCTCATTGATCTTCATTTTAATGGTGGCACCATTCCTGATCATAGGCTACATTAACAATGGGCATGGTTCAGAGTACAGGAAAGTCGTGGAGGACTTTGTCTTGTTGTATACGAACAGCAACCTGCAACTCAACATGAGACAAAAAAACGGGTGGTGTTCTTCTGACGTGCCAAGAAGCCCCTGACATGAGTCACCATTCAGGGGGAGGATGTGGAAGTGGTGCAGAGCTACAGGTACCTGGGGGTTCATGTGAACAACAAACTGGACTGGTCTGACAACACAGTGGTGCTGTATAACAAGTGCCAGAGCACACCATACTTGCTAAGGAGACTCTTTAAATGAGTGCAGAAGGCTGCAGGAAATGTGTAAAAATCAGGTGGAATCATGAAACATTCCCTCCATCCCCTCCAGGAGGCACTCTCTTGGAGCACTTTTTCACCATGGTGTGCTAAGAAGGGTCTCTGGAAGTAATTCAATGCTTCCTCCCAATTCACTCATTAAGTTTATTTATTGATTGATTGGTTGTATTATTTGTCCCATGAGTCTGTATTCTATGTTTTTTATGTTTCTGCTGCTGTTTGTATTTGAATTTCCCCATTGGATTAATAAAGTTTTATGTAGTCTATGTATTCTAATTTAAGGAAATGAATGTTAGCAGTTTACATAAATGGAAATTGACAGACATGTTTAAAATTTCAAAAAGTGTATGAAAGTTTGAGGCCACCCTATTCTTTGAGATGTGTGCTTCAACAGGGCACAGATAAACATGTGGCTAAGAGGAAAATTTTGCACAAATGTTGGTGATTCATTTTCATTATATATAGCAATCAGCAGTCAGAGTTTAGAAATAATAAAATCATAGTCATCTATAAGGTTGAAATACCTCAGTGCACACCAGGTAAATGTCTCTTTTGGAACTGAAACTATTTTAACAATAATACTGTTAATAATAACAATAATACTCTTAGCCAGTGACTGGAATAAAGGATAAAGATGGAAATGTACTCACAAGTGAGGAGAGTGTGTTGAGCAGATGGAAAGAGTACTTTGAGAGGCTGATGAATGAAGAGAACAAGAGAGAGAAGTTGGATGATGCAGAGAATGTGAATCAGGAAGTCCAACCAGATTAGCAAGGAGGAAGTAAGGACAGCTATGAAGAGGATGAAAAATGGAAGGGCCGTTGATCCAGATGACAAACCTGTGGAAGGCTTGGAGGTGTTTAGGAGAGATGGCAGTTAAACCAAATTGTTTAATGGAATCTTGGGAAGTGATAGGATGCCTGAGGAGTGGAGAAGAAGTATACTGGTGTCGATATTTAAGAATAAGGGGGATGTGCAGGACTGTAATAACATAATGAAGTTATGGGAAAGAGTAGTGGAAGCTGGGTTAAGAAGTGAGGGGATGATTAGAGAGCAACAGTATGGTTTCATGACAAGAAAGAGCACCATAGATGCGTTGTTTGCTCTGAGGATGTTGATGGAGAAGTATAGAGAAGGCCAGAAGGAGTTGCATTGCGTCTTTGTGGACCTGGAGAAAGCATATGACTGGGTGCCTCAAGAGGAGTTGTAGTATTGTATGAGGAAGTCGGAGTGGCAGAGAAGTATGTAAGAGTTGTACAAGATATGTACGAGGGAAGTGTGACAGTGGTGAGGTCTGCAGTAGGAGTGACGGATGCTTTCAAGGTGGAGGTGGGATTACATCAGGGATTGGCTCTGAGCCCTTTCTTATTTGCAATGGTGATGGACAGGTTCACAGATTAGACAGGAGTCCCAGTGGACTATGATGTTTGCTGATGACATTTTGATCTGTAGAGAGAGTAGGGAGCAGGTTGAGGATACCCTGGAGAGGTGGAGATATGCTCTAGAGAGGAGAGAAATGAAGGTCAGTAGGAACAAGACAGAATACATGTGTGTAAATGAGAGGCAGGTCAGTGGAATGGTGAGGATGCAGGGAGTAGAATTGGCAAAGGTGGAGGAGTTTAAATACTTGGGATCAACAGCACAGAGTAATGGGGATTGTGGAAGAGAGGTGAAAAAGAGAGGTCAGACAGGGTGGAATGGGTGGAGAAGAGTGTCAGGAGTGATTTGTGACAGACGGGTATCAGCAAGAGTGAAGGGGAAGGTCTACAGGACAGTAGTGAGACCAGCTATGTTATATGGGTTGGAGACTGTGGCACTGACCAGAAAGCAGAATACAGAGCTGGAGGTGGCAGAGTTAAATTTGCTAAGATTTGAATTGGTGTGACAAGGATGGATAGGATTAGAAATTAGTACATTAGACGGTCAGCTCAAGTTGGACGGTTGGGAGACAAAGTCAGAAAGGCGAGATTGCGTTGGTTTGGACATGTGCAGAGGAGAGATGCTGGGTATATTGGGAGAAGGATGTTAAGGATAGAGCTGCCAGGGAAGAGGAAAAGAGGAAGGCCTAAGATAAGGTTTATGGATGTGGTGAGAGAGGACATGCAGGTGATGGGTGTAACAGAACAAGATGCAGAGAATATAAAGATATGGAAGAAGATGATCCGCTGTGGTGACCCATAATGGGAGCAGCCGAAAGAAGAAGAAGATTCTTAGCCAGTGAGTGAAGCTTCCTCTATGTGTAGAAGTGGTTTGTTGGAATCCATTTACAGCTTATCATATTGGCCAGAGTTACAGTTAGTTTACAATAGTTTATTGGACAGAACACAGTTCTAAACCTTTAAGTCATATTGGACAGAACACAGTTCTAAACCTTTAAGTAAATGAAGGCACTTTCTTTTTTTTTCCTTTTGACCTACCCGCAATATGCTGTACAGTCTCTGCAAACCTTCAGACTCAAGCAGCACATCTGACGTCTGTTCTCACAAATCTAAATTTAATAAACTGGTATAAATAAACAAATCTGTTAAACCTGAAACGAAGTGTGACTGAGGATCTTACAGACTGCAAATTTAGGAAGTGCCAAAAAAGAAAAAAAAATAGAAGGGACCAAAGTGGAATCAGCTAAAATAAAAAAGCTGTTTCAAAACATATTACCCAACGAAGAGAATAGTATCATGCAGATGTGTGCTGCTGAATCATTCAGATACAGTGAAAATAGATGGACATGTGTAATGAAAAAACAGGATGACCTTTTAATGTGCTAAACATTGTCTTTTTAATGCATGTAGTAAATAATAAAGCAATGTACAATATTCCCCTTCAAGAAAAAAAACATTCACAGTACTGTTTTATTCTTGAGACAAGCCGGCACTCTTTGAATGTGAATTGTTTTTAATCCTTATTTTTACTATCACTCTACCACATTATCATTACTAAAATATAGAAATGATTTCCTCAGGTTTCATTATTGTTGTTAATCTTATCTGTTCTTTTATTTCTAATGGGAATATGGTGCACTTTAACCACAGAAAAAGACATTGCATCTATTTAGCTTTCTTCCTGAAGCACCAACACGTAAATAATTCCATAAATGTGGAAGTTATAGAAATATGGAAGAAAAATATTGGAAAGTACAAGATGCATGAAAGAGATGTAAATTTGAAAAAATTGCTAGAAAGGAATTATAAGTATATGGCTTTCATCCTGAAGGCCATAGCTGGTTTGTGACCCTTGTGCGATATTGTAAACACGAACACCAGCCATGTACTAGTGAATTTTATTAGCTATGGGACCCAAAGAATCAATGGATATAAAACTGGAGAACAATAATTTTTTGTTCACCATGTGAAAATATAAAGTCAACAAATGAGGCAGAAGTTTCAAAACAAATTTCACAAAATGTTATTTTCTATCTAACCTCACATTTCAAAACCGTCTTCTGACTTTCATACTGTTATGAGGCCTATACATTTGACTTTTTAGGTGTTTGCAATATTTATACTGTATATTTGCAACTCTGAATAACCTTACAAATATTAGACATGTTAAATGTGCGATCACAAAAAAGTGAGAAAAGCATACCAAGCAACACTTCTCCAGAGTTGCTGAAAGGCCAATAGAGACTTCCTGTGCTACCTTATAAAATGCAGCTTTTATCATTTCTCACCTCACTTCAATTCAGTTTGTTTGACCGCATCATTTGTAAATGAAGATGCTTAGCACAACTGAATATTTTGTTCCTGAACTACATAATATACTAAACGGACTTTGGGTAGTTTTGTTGCAGTTAGGAGTTTGATTTTTATATAAAATTACCAGTGATAGCCTAATTCTTGTTGCTTTGGTGCCAGTGGTGGTAGTTTAAGTCATACTCATTCTATAAATCAGGGGTCGCCAGCTCCGGTCCTGGAGGACCCCAGTGGCTACAGGTTTTCATTCTAACCCTTTTCTTAATGATTGACCTGTTTTTGCTGCTAATTAACTTCTTTTGAATTCATTTTATTTGACTTGCTCCTGAAGACTCAGACTACTTAATTGTTTCTTTTTCCTTAATTAGCAACCAAACAATAATGAGATACAAAATGAGCAAAAACAACTGGTGTCCATCATACAATAGCTGAAAATAAAGAAAGGTGAAGGTCTCAGGAATGTTGATATGTTCAGGTCCACAAATCATTTGAACAGTGCGCTTAGAAAAGGGAAAATCAACAATCTCAGAAATGTCTGTTAATGCACCACGAGAGAAGCAATACGCCACGGAATTAAAGAACGGGTTTAATTAACAACAAGACTTGGCACCTAATTAAGTAACCAGTTGGTGTGAAACTGGTTGGAGTCTGAGGCCCTGACTTAGTTGGTCTTCTGTTGGCTCCTTCACTTTACATTTCATTTCTGTTTGGGTGCCATTTAAGGAAGGAAATGAAGCAATTCAGAGGAACGATGAAGAAATTCAGGGGAGCAAATCTTAAAAAGCAATTGAATTGAAATTGAAAGTTAATTAGCAGCACAAACAGAGCTCTCATTAAAAAAAGGATTAGAATGAAAACCTGCAGCCACGGTGGTCCTCCAGGACTGGAGTTGGAGACCCCTGGTATAAATGATGTTCTTTGTTAAAATGTCCTTCAGAAATCACTTGTCTGTTCTCACCCAGCAGAGGTGATATAATGAGCAGTTTGTTTAGAAACAGTGCCTTGTTATTGAGTAATCAAATACTTTGATCTCTGTCATTTAAAATTGATTAATTACAGTATTCATTATTAGATATAACAGCATAATATACAAGTCTAAAACAAATATTCTGGGGAAAAAATTTCTAAGTCTGGATTATACAGTATCTGTGTGGATATTTATAACTGAACTCATCCCACATGTAGCAATGCACTAACAAAATACCACTATCTGGTCACTGTAGTACACGTACCATCATATATAAGGATTGGTTTTATTATTCAGCCTGAATCACGTATATGTAGGACCTGAAGTGTACCCCAAAATATTGACCTTTATTGGTGAGTTTTTGCAGATCTTTGATGAATAACAGCAAAAGGCTGTTTTACCATTTTTTATGTGCAAACCAGTGTTCAAGGATCTAATATTATGACTGGGAATATAATGGAACAGGCACTATAAAATATAAAAATGAGCAAGAGTGTTCAGAGCTTTATTTACCATTAATAGTACAGTACTTTAAAATCAATCCTAAAGGACACAGGTAACCAGGGTAATGGTGCTAAGACTGGTGAACTATGGTCAGATTTTCTTTTACTGGTTAAGATACTTGTTGCCCCTTTTTAACTGACTGCAATCGATTGATGTCTCTCTTTGGTGGTCCAGTTAGTAATAGTAATTCCTTTTTCAGCATCTTGCAATGTTATAAGAGCTCTAACTTTTGCAATATTCCTTAAATGAAAAAAAATGCAGCCCTAGTAGTATGTGTTACTATGCAATTTGGAGTTTAGGTCTGTGTTCATAATAACAAGTAGATCCTGTGCAATTTTGCCCCACCAATTAATTTTGGAGGAACACTGGAGTTTTTGGCCAAAATTCCATAGACACAGTGCTAGCCCCGGACATTAGGGGTGTAAGATTGTAGCACTAATTACCACACCACTTGGGATGGTTTGCCTGGTGGATTATGCACCCTTTACAGTCTGATTCATGGGTGCGTAACCTAAACTGTTACTTTTATAGAAAATTAAATGTTTATAAATACAGCTAATTCACTTTTTTTTTTTTTTTTTACATTTTGTTCTCCCATCCAGAAACTATGTGCACTATTTAAAATAACAACATCAGTTCATTTTAAATTGATCATAAATTTGACTAAAATTATCATAACTTTCATGTGTTAAAAATATTTTTCTCAGAGCTGATGATGCATGTTCCACCACTGGGCTCACAAAAGAGTGCGTGCTGAAGATGGCAGATACACATTACTACGATGCCACTTGTGCCATTAAGAGATATGCTTCTTTCTGAGAATTAGTTGATCATTAAAACCTAACATATCTGTAAGTCACAAGACAGATTTGATTAAATTATCATGTTAAATGACACAAACAGTTGAATAAAATGAAGCTCCATATATTTGCTTGGAAATTGTGTTGTCTGCTCAGGCGGTATGAGACAAATAGAAAACCAATAACATCACACCACACAGTTATAAAAACAGAGTCTGATGTTGACTTGCCAGTTACTTATACATAAATGTGCTATGCTTCTACTTAATTACTTGTGATTGGTCTTTACTCAGCTATTCGTTTTTTAGCTGCTCATTTAATTTGTAATGTTATTTTATGTTTTGATTTCATGTTAAGATAGTTAAAAAGTAGTCACATCTTTTGCCAACACCATTTTGTTTTGTCTTAGTAGCTGCCATTTTGTGGTTTGGTTGCCACCACATTGCTAAGGAAAATGGACCTGAAGTGTGCAGCATGTGATGTCATAACGGTATAAAAGTTGTGCCATGCCCTTCCTGCTCATCTAAGATTGCAGAAAGATCCCTTGAGTTTGTTGTTTAGTGTTCCTAGTTGAATTTTGGACAACGAATAAAAGGTATTTGTTTTTGGCATAATGGCAGATTGCACTGCCTTCTGTTTAACGAATTTGACTTAGCTTCAGAATCACATTTTATTTTCTAGCTAATGCTAAAATACCATCAGTCATTTTCCTCAACAGAACAGTAATAATTATATGGAAAAAAATATTTCTTATAATAATGTCTTTTATTGTAAATTATACTAATGAAAAAGTGATTTTTTTCTTTTTACATATTGAAGAAATTTGGTTTAATTAATTTTCAGAAGCTTGTCTTCCTAAATGTATTTCTTTTTATACTTGTATATCTTGATTTGTTCCTGGAATTCAAGGTAGAAGGTCTGTGACTAATGCCTATTCTGTTACTTTCATTTATGTTTTGACTTATATTATGACTGCTGAACTTACAATGAATCTATAATAGTAAATTAATAAATACATTTGAGAAAAAGAAGAATAACTTTTTCTTACTTTCATGACTCAGCAAGCATTAAAGAAATAGGAGGAACAAGACAACAAGCCACTTAGTTTATTAAATTGTAAGATTTAACTAGGAAAATACAGTATATGTAAAAAAAAATATATGAAAATGTACTATATAATAAACTCTAAGGTCTGTGTGTCCAGTCCCTCGGAGCAATCTGACCAGTCAGTTTGGCTTTGGTGACGCGACAAAAAAACGAAATCTAAATGTGAGTTACACAAGGAGGAGTAAAGGCGTATGAGGCATACTGAGAAAGTCACCTTCAAAGACGGCGAGTATAACAAACGGACAAGAGGCAAGAAGGATGCCTTGAAAATAATGACAGAGTCTGAGAAGCACAGGATAAGAGATGTTCACACACACATATACAGAGAAAAGGCGACAAAGTTGCACATAGGGCAAGAGATAGCAAATATCTTTCATTATTCTATTAGTCTTTGACTTGTACTGTGGCTGGTGTAAATATAAAATCCCTTGCACAACATCAGCTCTACGATGGCATTGTGAAAGCACACATATTTTTAAACCCAGTACAAGAGGGAGACTGGCAGTCACAAAAAGAACATGAAAGAACAATCAATGTACAGCACATTTTAATTTTTTTTTTTGTTCTGAATGTCACACTGAACTCTTTTAACATTTATTCTAATGTGAAATTAATATTCATTTCACATTTGAAGATTTTTATAATTCACACTAAGAAAAACAGTCAAAACTGTTAAATTATGAAACTGTTGTTATTTTTGTGTCTTTGATTGAAACTGTATTGGACATTTTAAATCTAGGAAAGCTAAGAACAATAAAGACGTGAAAATGTTTACCCTCTACTTACTCTCTTTATCTACTATGTCAACTGTTTGTTAATACAATCACATTTTTTTATATACCATGAAAAACTGCCACTGCTTTGTGTTTAATTTTTGGACCAACTGAAAAAGATTATATTTTGTTTCTTTTAAAGACGGTTATTTGTTATCCCACTGAACATCTTGTGATAAAAGTGTTTTACTGGGTCTGTGGTTCTGATTCATTTTACTATAGGTTTAAACTTTCAGGGCATTTTAAGATTCTACCTCCTAGTCTATTTTGAACTGTTATTACACCACACCAATAATGTGTCACTTCACTTTTGAAAAGCATTGGGTGTCTTTTCACGAAGCAATAATGTCACAAAGTAATAATGTCAGTCATAATGCTTTATTGACCATCTCCAACAGCCATTCAGAGAGAGAGAGAGAGAGAAAAAGCAAACTACAAAGAGCAGCAATCACCATATATGAACTCTGCAAACCAGTTCTATTAAAAACATCAGAAACAAAGGATTGGAAGAACGGAAAGGATAACAATCACTCAGTTTTCCTGGCTTGGCTATTTAGCCTGGAGCCTAGAAGACGACAACAATCTTAAATCACATTCAGGAATCAAGAACTCCATCTACATCCTTAATCAACTGAAACTACCATGGACCGTTTTATTTGCTTTTGCATCTTGTCACTGAATTTAATAACATCAAACTGCTTCTACTTAATGTGTTGCCGTGTGCATATGCCTGTCAAATGTAGATATATACTGTACATATGTTTATTTTTATATATATGTAAATTAAATCTGGTTGTTGTCTTGCCATCTTTATGTATAAGGCTTTTAATTAGTAAACAATATGGACCTGTTTCTGATAAGAGTAAAGGTTTATTTTGCACTTTAGTGTTTACATTTTTTTTTACAATGCTCAGGTTGATTTTCTATTTAGCATACTTAAATTTATTGCAAATTATCATAATATTCATTAATGATAATATCCAAGTAACTATGGTATATCTTTATTGCTTTTGTTGATTATCTGAGGAAAGCACCTTGAGTTGCAAGTAAATGTATGTTAAGGTGCTATATAAATAAAGTTAATATTACTCCATTATTAAAATTTTTATTTTTCCCAAGAATAAAACAGTTCAGACCATTTGGAGCATGTAGTTTTTCATTTTTCTAAAAATCAAGGAATGATACATCTACTTATTTGCCACCATTTTTATGTCACTATTTTTAGCGAAGTTATAGAAAGACCTGGACATATAGCACTTTATGGGCAAAATCTCCTTATTCACTTTACTGTACTCTAAACAGACTTTATGCTTCTCATTACTGTTATGTTGTATAAAATATTTGGAGTATATTTACCCTTGGGGCTTTATTTCTCTCTATTATAATAAAAAAATCCTGGGACGAGACAAAACTTTTTAGCCTAGGACGAGACGTAACTTTTTTAGAGAGATACTTTCAAGCCCCGCAAGATGAGATTTTGTGCCAAGAGATTTAACCACGCCTGGGACAGGAAATACTGTAAAAGACAAAGGGTAGATGACAAAGAATTCAAAAACGTTGGCGCGATACATATGCAGAGCAGGTTAGAGATAATGGAAGTACGAAAATTCGAAAGTCTCAAAAAATGATGGTAAAGATCGCATTAGCGCAAACAAACGGAAATTATTACTCGGAGAAATAACGAAACAGCGAAAAGAGATTGTACACTTGTACCTCATCTAATTTGTGTTGGCATCAGGGAAAAGTAGTGTTTCTTCCCAATGAAGAGGCCTATTCGTGAGAATTAACGTTTGGTGAAAGTGAAATCCACATACACGAGTGGCAGAGACACAAAATGGTTGGCGCAAACCGAAGCGAGCAGGGGGCAAAGCCCCCTAGTAAGTATATATTTTTTTCATGCTTACTGCAAATAGCCACACTTATAAATAACAAACTCTAAAGTGAAGCTCGATATTGCCCTTTGATTTTTCTTGAGTATGAATTATATTTAAGCTGAACTGTCATTTAGTATTGCTTTGATGTGTATTGTGAAAGCTACTTTATAAAACAAAGATTGACTGATTAAGTGTACGTCGGCATTAACACAAGCACTCCGCTGTTACAGCCAAATACAGTACTGTAGCTTTCTACATAGTCATGTGAAACAAACAGCAAGCTTTACTAAATTAATTTACTTTTGAAGTTGTATTTCTTCTAAAATGTTTAAGTGTACAACATCAAAAAACTGACCAGCTTGGTGTAAGAGGTGAAATAAACATAGTATGCTTTTCAACAACTGCTTTCTGTTACTAGAAATGGCTTTAATACTTCTTACACAAATATCTTTTATTGCATGAAGGTTGCTATGGCAATAAATAAACTGGAAAATTTTATCAGAGATTGTATAGCAATTTATTTGACTGAAGCTTCTGCAATAATCTCTGTGTTTTTTATTGATTCTTATCATGATTGCATATTGTTCTGCAGACTCCAATTACTGAAGCAGGACTGGCTAAGTACAGAGTGCAAAATATCAACCATTAGGCAGAGACAAGTTTTATAATTAGGAAATGTTAAAATTAATAGTTCAATTAAAATTGTGATAAGGTGCAATGTGTAGCAGACTATGCTGAACATTAAGAAACACATGTTATTGTGTAGAATGCCATCATTACTTGAGACATGCTAATATGTACTGTATATGTGATAGTCAATTATAAAATAAAATGATAATTGCAGACTTCTGGGATATAACTGAGTATATATTAATAGTGATAATGGTATATTCATATTCAGGCCATAGCACTGTTTTGTAAGAAGAAACTAAAAAATGCAAATTACAGAAAGATAACCGGAATTTTCTTTACTCTGATGATCTGTACAATCAATAGAAGTACCTACCTACTTTAGCTAACTTCAAATTAGTCCAATAGATCAGACAAAACAATAGCAGAAAAAAAACCAAAAATAATGGAAAAAAGTGGAAGAGCACAGTCACAAAAGAGGTGTTAACAAGTAGCATAACTGAGGATCAAAAAAGTCAGGCTATTCTAAATTAAATGAAAACAGTAGACAATTTTATGATGCATTCATGGCAAAATGGCCACCATGATATCACATATTGATACACTCCTCGCCTCCGACAGCATGATTATGTAGCGAATTTAGATGCCGTAGGAGTGTGAAAGATCATCATAAGTCAAAAACAACAAGACATTCCAAGGAAAAAATGCTAGCTATCATAAAAGCAGTGTAGAAACTCTCAGTGGGCTGCTGAGCCAGGAACCATCTGAAGGAGAGCATCTCAAGGTTGTGTGGCAAGTGTCTCCAACCAACAGTGCACACTAACATCTTAGAATAGAAACTACCACATCTAACTTGTTAAATGTCAAAAGAGGGGTTTATTTACATTACACCGATATACTGTAGGAATAGTGAGAGAGGAAAAATTGACACATATGAGAAATGACAAATTAAATAAAACATAAAAGTGTTTCAAGATTAAACAAAAGCAAGAAATCAAAAGCTGTACCAATGAGTCTAAGAATGGGTCAAGACTATCACATCAGAGTGCATGCATACACCAACATTTATATCACACCCAGATCCCCCCACTCCCGTTTAATGATGTCATTAATATTTGTCCTTTTTCCTTTTACTATTTAGTGGTGAGCTACAGTGTACATAGAAAATATTTTCCAAGCTTTCCTTTTGTTTCATTTTCTAATTGCAGTAAATTTGGTTGCTACCACCCTATACACCCGTATAATATGTGTAATATAATCTGAAGAGCGAAGACCCTCTTACGCAAAACATAAACTTTCAGCTACAACAGCAAAGGCATTAGTATTTTTTGGGAGGAAAAGAACATATTGTATTAATTATGGTCAAATTCCTATTTATTGCAGAGTACACAGCCTTTGAGGGTGTAATTTATGATTGAAGAAATCCATTTCTTGTAATGGAAATGTTAATTGTTAGCCTGCAACCTAATATGACCTTTACTGGATTGAATCTTTAAAAACGAAATTGAATTATACAGTTAAAATTAACTAATTGATCCTTTGAAAAGTAAAAGTCTCAGAAAAGTCACATTTTAAATTAGACATATTAATAACAAAAATATTACAAAGCATTAATAAAGAATTCAGAGTCGTACATTTAAAAACCTTTTGCATTTTATAATTCCTATATAAAGAATTTCAAGAAAGGACTATTTTTAATGAATTTCTAGAAGGATTGACGAGATATCTGAGTGAGGGTTAATCCCTGATGTGCTTCTCTTGAAGTAGTAATCAAGAACATTCTACCCCAGCTGTGGTATATTATATCCACCAATAACCGACATTCCTTCAAAATAATGCACTCATTGCAATTGTGTAAGGAAAGGTAGTTATAACATACTGTGTATTATTGAGCACTGTTTAAATCATCCCTGAACTGAAGAAGAGATGACGTGCTGCCACTATGACATGGAGTCTGGATTGCATTACGGAACGCACTGAAAAGACATTCCTAGAGATCTAATTCTTCTTATTGTTGTATGTTGTATTTCAGTTCAGTTTTGAGTGTAATTAATGTCTTCTAGATGACACCACATATACCCAGTCCATCATATGACTCAGCTCACACATTTAGCACACCATATGTGTTTGAGGTAGTTGTGAAGCAGCTGATGATAGTCAGAAGAAATCTGAAGACTATTTATAATCCAGTCTGACAAATTTCAGATAATGTTTAATGCCAGTGAGTTGAAGTACTGTACATGTAAGTGTATTCATAGTGTACACATTACTTGGGCTTTACACAGTCTATTACAATTCCTTTGTGATAATGCTTTACGCATATCTCCTTTTATCATCCATCCATCCATTATCCAACCCGCTATATCCTAACTACAGGGTCATGGGGGTCTGCTGGAGCCAATCCCAGCCAACACAGGTTGCAGGCAGGAAACAAACCCCAGGCAGGGCACTAGCCCACTGTAGGGCACACACACACACCAAGCACACACTAGGGACAATTTAGGATCGCCAATCCACCTAACCTGCATGTCTTTGGACTGTGGGAGGAAACCCTTTTATCATTACTTCCTTTATTTATGCCTGTAAAATTTTTCCACCATGCATCAGTCTCTCCTGTAATAATGTGGTGTTTTTCAGCAATGTAAAATACCTGGACTTCAACCCTACATTTGTTAGGCAGATGTACAGACAAACCTTGAACTCCACCAATACATTTAAAGGCAATCACACAGAAATGGAAATTTGGAAAAAGCACCAGAGATTGTTTTTTTAGGTACTCATCTATTAACCATTATCATTATCACAGGCTTAACAGCTATTCTCTGGGTTTATGAAAATTGTCAGGTTACCCCAAATCTTTTTCCTCCACTTTTTATGGTGCTGGGCATTCTTTGTGGTAACACCCACTCTTTGGTTGCATTAAGTGCTATTTAAGAAAAATTGAAATCTGCTGATTACCTGATGTTACCTGCTTTGCAGTTAGGTCCTCTAGTCAAACTGAAGCCAGAAATGGCAAAACAGACAACATGGAGTCTGATTTAGTCCAACAATTGTATACCATGCTAAGCGTGATTTCTTAGCCCCCCAACCCCACTTTAAATTTTCAAAAAAGGACTGCAGGAGGCTGAGGTTTACCATTTGAGGAGATTGTAGAAATAAGAGCCAGGACTGTCACATTTGAAACAACATTCCTTACAAGTCAAGTCAAGTCGGGGAGCATGCACCAGTACAGTGCATTGCAGCACCCACTACACAACAAAACAACTCGGGATCCCAGTTGGCAACCCACCAGGCAGACATGCGGTCCAGTCCCACCCTCCAGAAATGACCCTCTTTCTGCCGCAGCCAGGAGTAATGTGGGTGACCCCTTGGCCTGGTCCAGCCATTCAATGAGGATCTTACGAGCTGGATCACCCTCAGGGAAATAAGCCATTAGTCATAGTGCCGTAACTGACACTCCCTCACAATGCAGGTAATGTGCCTCATTCAGGACTCCATGAGCAACCGCTCATTCGACACAAAGCCAAACCAAAGGTACCCAAGGATTTTCTGGAGAGACACAGTACCAAAGGAGTCCAGTCTCCGTCTCAGGTCTCTGGATAGCATCCATGTCTCACAACCATATCGCAAGACAGGAAGCACCAGGACTCTAAAGACTTGGACCTTCGTCCTTTTGCATAGATATTGGAAGCGCCACACATCCCTTTCCAGCAACCTCATGACCCCCCATTGCTCTCCCAGTCCATCTACTGAATTCATAGGAAGAGTCACCAGAGACATGTCATGTCACTGCCAAGGTAAGTAAACCTCTCGACAAGGTCGACACTCTCTCTGCAAATCTTACATCTTACCATGTTAGCATATTCAAAGGACTTCAAAACCTTTTGAAAATATATGGATTATTTGTCTGAAATGTAATATATAGGTTAGAGGTCAGACTTTTTTGTAAATTGCTCCACTCCTTACTGAGGTTAGGTAATAATGATAATTTCAAGCACCAGGCATATTGACACTTGACAAGCCCAAAAACGACCGAGCTGGCTTTGTAGTAATTAACTTGTACAACTTTCCCAACAAGCAAAGTATTTCATTGGAGTGAAAAAGAACAGACAGCTGAGGCGTGAAGTTCAGATTATTTCTGTAAAGCAACTTGTCAGGCCCTTTGAATTTAATATCATTTGTGAGGGGCACATTGAAATGAGCATTCAGCTCACAATGTACTTTCCTTGAACTCTATATTTTACACATGATGGCCAGAGCAGTTGGCCTAACAATGCACAGGCCTTTTCAGACTCAACTAAAATTCATAAATGGAAAGTAATGAAAGGCAAGATTTGTATTCATCACAGGACACAGTTTCTTTTTTTAAACATGATATATTCTACTTTCATCTTTTAAAGGGTAAAATAATCTTTTCCTCACTAGTAATTCAAGCCTTTGGGATAGTGTTTATGTTTTGACTGTCTCATTTACTGTCAGTTTCTTCTGGTATGTATTTATGAGTAAGCTTTTCGTGTTGTTTGTGCATTTTTTTAAGGTGCAGCAAAACTAAAAGAAGTGGTAAAGGCAGGAGATGTTGAGAGAAATGTTTCTTCACACTATTTGCTTTGGGAAATGTTTTTTTCTATCCCTGTTGTGCACACTTTGGCTCAGTTTTACATGCTCTATTAGTCTTTAAGCTGGTAATTTCTTTTTCTTCAATTTGACAACTTTTGTCACCATTGGTATCCAGCAATTTGATTCTAGGATTGAGTTCAGTTCATTTTCTTTATTGCTTCAGGTCACAAAAACAACATAATTTTTTTTTAAACAATTGCTCCAAGACCAAAAACTTTAAATTTCTCTTGGTTGTACCTGTCATTTAAATCTTTTAGTAACTAAAATATGTAAGAGGATTGGAAAATGGAATGGTAAACCCAGAGAATCACCTGAAAATTCCACTTCTGTTTTTCCTTCACAAACTTTAGAGCTCTTCTTTAATTTTCTTATAATATCAAAATCTTCTAAAGGTATTTAAATCCTCTTGGTAGAGGCAGCTGTTCTTTCCTCACATACAACTCATTTACCAGGAAAAAGCATAACTTCATATTTGGAGATGCTGACTCACAATCTCACCTGTACTCAGCGAAGAATCACTAAATGTTTCATGTAAGTTTAAATTCATCTCAGTTAAGAATTACAACATGATATATAAACACAAAATATATACTTTCCACTGTGATGGGCTGATGCCCTGTACAGGTGTTGTCTCTGTGACTCTGCACTGGATGAGCACATTAGGAAGTTAGATAGATCGATATATACTTTCAAAATCTTGCTTGTGCCATAAAATGAAGACCATACATTTTTTAAACTGTATTAGAGATAATGCACACCACCTTTGTTTTAAATAAGTGCACACAAAAATAGTAAAAAGGAAGTTAGGCTACCAAAAGACCTACAAACCAGACCATGGCTTTCAATGTTCTGTTTAAAGTTAGGCCTCATCTCAGGCAGCCTGACCCCAAGCTCCAATGGTGAAACTAGCTTTTAAAGTTTTAATCTCTCTGGTGTTGACCACGAGTGTGACTCAGAATTCTATATTATTGTGGTCAACCCTGAGTCAGACTCAGGGTGACATTTAATGATCTACTTTACAGTGTAAAGCCTTAGTAACTCTTGGAACAGCATTCTGCTGTCATCCAGTGGATAACATTATGCTTCAATAAAATCATGTTCTGAGTTTTGCCACTGTAAGGTAACTTGTCAATTCATGAGTTGGTTGATGCCTTCAACCAAAATACAATGAGGTGTAAACAAGAAGCTATAAAGCCAGTTTTAGGACAAACTGAAACTGAACCATAAGTGAAATCAAGTGATGGTGATGACAAAGTAAATTGGTCAGCAGATGTTGACACAGATAGTGAAACTGATGAGTATGGCGCTGTATGACTGAACCGCAATGATATGTGTGGTGAGTGGTGAGGGTCAAATCTACAAATCTGGAAGGTTCTGTTTTACAAAGTTCCTGATTTGAAGATAGTGAAAGAAATGTGTAGCTGGAATGTTAAATTTGGAATGTAATTGTTCATAGGATGCAAAGACGTTGTCTATATAAAGATCTCTAAGCAAGTTAATTCCAAATTTTTTCCAGATATTAAAAACTGCATATGTTTGTGAAGGTTGAAAGAGGTGGTTCTCTTGCAGAGGTGCCACAGATAGAAGCTTCTCCGTCTTAAAATGCTTTCTACATTGGTTCCAGATTCTAAGTGAGTGGAGCACAATTGGGTTATTTGTTGGTCTTGTGATATTACCGAGGGGAGCACTTTCTCCATCCTTCTAGCTATGATTTTAGAGAGTATTTTAACGTTGTTATTCAGAAGTGAAATTGGTCTCTATGATGCACATTGTGATAAGTCCTTATTTTGTTTTGGAAAAACAGTGATTAGTGCTTGGCGAAAGGTTTGAGGAAGATATTGGTTATCTCTGGCTTCTGTAAATGTTGCTAATAGGAGGGGAGCTAGCTGAGCATTTCTTGTAAAATTCTACAGGGTAGCCATCAGGGCCTGCTGCTTTCCCGCCTTGGAGTGACTTTATAGCATCTAGTAATTCTGATAACGCCAGAGGTTTATCAAGTTCCTCCGCACTAAAAGCGTCTATTTGTGGTATCTGTAATGTATCCAGAAATGCATTAGATTGTGTATTGTCTTCTTTAAACTCAGTAGTATATAGGGATTTATAGTAGTCTCTGAAAGATTTTATCTCCGTTCGTGTTGGTGATTACCGAGATTGCGTTGCGCACTTCTTGCTTGTGAATTTGTTGAGCTAAAAGCTTATTAGCTTTCTCTCCATGTTCATAATAATGATGTCTGGATTTGTAGATTAGTTGTTCAGTTTCTTTAGTTGTCAAGAGATTTAATTCCGAATGTAGAGCCTGCCTCCTCCTATGTAGAGTCTCGCTTGGTAGTCTGGCGTGTTCTTCATCTATTTTAGTAATTTCGCTTTTTATCTCTGCTACTTTCTTGGCTTTGGATTTATTTCTGTGGGAAAGATATGAGATAATCTGTCCTCTTAAGAAGGCCTTAAGAGTTTCCCAGAGTATTCCTGCAGAGATCTCGGGTGATGTATTTGTCTCTAGAAAGAATTAGATTTGTTTGGATATAAATTCCGTACAATTCTCGTCAGCTAATAGAAGCGGGTTGAGGCGTCATCTGCGGGGTGAGTGTATGGGGCTTAGTAATTTTAGCTCCAAGATCATAGGTGCATGGTCAGAAATAGCAATAGCATCGTATTTGCAAGATTTAATCATAGGCAAGAAGTTATTGTCTATAAAGAAGTAATTAATCCTTGAGTAGCAATGATGTACTGGTGAGTAGAAAGAATATGTTCTTGAATTTGGGTTTAAAAACCTCCAGGGGTCTGATAAGTTGTGATCAGTTATAAACTTTGTAATTATCTTTGCGGTGTTAGATGCCGTTCCCCCTGTGGAGGAAGTCCTATCTAAAAGTGGATTTAGAACACAATTAAAGTCCCCAGCCATTATAACTATGAGTGTTCAGATTGGGAATGGATGCAAATAGATTTTGCATAAATTCCTTATCATCAACATTAGGTGCATAAACATTTATCAAAATCATTTTACAGTTAGATAAGTCTCCAATGACCATTACATATCTCCCTTCAGGATCCAATACTACAGCTGATGCTACAAATGGTACTGTTCTATGTATGAGAATTCCCACACCTCTAGTTTTTTTCATAAAACTAGAATGGAACATTTGGCCAGTCCAGTCTTTTTGCAGCCGGAACTGATCCTTGCTTAGTAAGTGGGTCTACTGTAAACATACTATTTTAGCATTTAGATCTGTTAGGTGAGAGAGTACTTTCTTTCTCTTTAATTTGTGATTCAGGCCTTTAACATTCCAGCTTACAAAGTTAACTGTCCTATCATGGAGACACTGATTCTGAGTTTTTGATGTCATTTTATAACTGGAAGTGAGACAGCTTCGGCCTTAATTTCCTATTTCCCCTAGAGCTGTTGCCATGCAGCTTATTATTATGTTGGTAGTTATAATTATAAAGATTAATAGGATAGATTAGGTATAGATCAAGCCTGCTCTCTTTCTCTCCCACCCTCCCTTTTTGCCTCCCCAAGTGAGGCTAAAACCCACTTCACACAGTCCCAGTCCTCTGACATACCCAGAGACAGAGCACGTCCAAAGCAAAACAAGCCCCAATGCAGCAGCGTTTTAGGGTTAAAAGATAGAGATATCTATTACCAATATAGTCTTAAAATAATAAATAAAAAAAAAAAAAAAAGAAAAGAATTTTGCACTTAAAAAATATATATATAGTCTTCAGCAATTTTAGTGCATTAAGATGATACACCCAGATAATAAACCCGGGTGATGGTGTTAAAGATATGTCCAGAATAAGCATAACAAGTCTTAATGCAGTAATAGCAATAACAATAAACCAAGGGTATGATATTGAACAGTCTCGTTTAGGGTAGAGAAAAAAAAAAAAAAAAAAAAAAAGAAAGAAAAGGTAATTAAGCACAATAAAACATAAACAGATAGCGCCCTAGTAATACTAAGTAATAATGAGACTATATGCTGATAAAAACCCGTATTTTAAAACGAATAGATCAGACAGTAGATTATTAATCCTTGCTTTATCATTAACCGCCATGACTCACTATTATGTATCAGAATAGTCCCGAGATCAGCTTTCTTAATTCCTTTTCTGCTTCTTCCTTGCTAGCGAAGACATAGAATTGACTCTGCCATTCCACTTTAAGTTTTGCCGGATACAAGAGGCTGTATTTGACGCTGGCTTGCCGTAACCGCTGTTTGATGTTGTAGAAGGCTGCGCGTTTAGTAGCTGTTGCTGGAGAGAAGTCAGGGAAGATACGAATGTGGTTATTTTCAAATGTAATATCTTCCTTGTTTCTGAGGAGTGCCATCACCTCTAGCTTAAATGATAATCTTTCAAAGCGGACTATAAAAGACCTTGGTCTGGGTCTAACGGTGTTTGATCCGCGTACGCGGTTAGCCGCTGCTATCTCAGATTCTGCTTTAAAGTCGTCCCTGATTATTTTAGAAAAAAGTTCAGCTGCGAATTTCACCGGGTTTGAACTTTCTCGATTCTCAGGCAGACCTTAAATTCTGACATTATACCTTCTACTACCATCTTCCAAAGCAGCCAGTCTGTCTCCGAGTTTTTTGCATTCGGAGCTGACATTTTCTGCTTTTTCTTCAGCACTGGTAGCTAAATTTTCAGCTAATTCAATCCTAGTCGTAAATGTCTCCTTGAGATCCTCCAATTGATCAGTAAGCTTTTCAATTTTACCCAGCACCTGTTGCATCTCCACTTGGATTTCTTGTCGCAGCCTTTCATTTGCCTGTTGCAGCATCAGCCGCTGCGTTTCGTTTCCTTGTTGCATCTCTTGCCGCTGTGTTTCGTTTGCTTGCTGCCATTCCTGTTTCAATTCAGCAATTCCTGTTTCAATTCCTGTTTCAGTCTCTCATGTGCCTTTGCCCTTGCTTTCTCATTTGCCTTCTCAGGTTTTTTTACATCTTGTATGAGCTCAGCGAACATCACCTGCAGTTTAGACATTTCAATTGTGCTTTCTTGTACCGTAGGTGAAGCGTCAGGCTCTACTGTAGCCGGTGCCCCCGCTATTCCCGGCTCGCATGGAGTAATTGAGATCGCGGACTGTAAGGCCTTTTCCAGTTTCAGGTGTTCTTCTCTGATTGGCGAGCTATCGAGATCTGCACTCACGATCATACATTCGCTCCCCTTTTCACTCTCAGCCGGCGACGATGTAGCGGACCTTGGTCCCGAAGAGTCTATACTTTCGCCCAGCTGATCCAGGTATGTCTCTGAAAGGCCGTATCTTGAGCTAGGGCTTGCTGATCTTAGCTTGGGTGCAGCTTTAGTTTTCGATTCTTTCGGACCCCTTTTCTTGCTGGCCATGTTTATATATACTTACATATATACTGTAGCAGTCTTCTTGGGTTGAATAGATACAGGATATCTCAGGATAATAAGCAAATAATATGAAAAATAACACCGCTGCTAGCGGAGCTCCACTTCAGACGTCCATCTCTCGCATCGGACGAGACCAATCCCACAGTTATATTTTTTATGTGTATTTTTTACCAGTAAGGGGTTTTCAAGTGTAAGGAATTCAATTATGATGACAGTTCTGAGTTTTGAAAATTATTTTGTAATGTTTCCATTGCCATTGTGGTTATGGACACAGTCATTTTTAGGTTTTCTGTTGTCAAGATGCAGCTCCTGGTTGCCAGGGAGGCGACGTCTGACATCATTCATATGACTGGTCAACCTGTCAATTGTAGAAAATCTTATATTATCTGAGATTGCAGATTATTAACAAACATTGCTTAGTGATTCTTTCCAAAAATATATTTTGCTGGTTATGTTTCTTCAACTTTGATTTTTGATTCACATTTTGGGATTTGTATTTCCTGATTATAATTCTAGCTTTGCTTATTGACACATTTTCCTCAGTTCCTGCTCATTATTTTGTGCTATCTACTATCCTTTAGCACAACACGGGCCTTTACTATAACTTCTTTTTTTTTTTTTTAGCATTATATTTTGTTGCAGTGTGATTTGCGTGACAGTCAAATGTGTGTGAGTGGAGCAACATTCCTTTAATTAAGCATTATAGTTTGTTACCATATTATTATATTAGATCGAATAAACCTGTAGCCATTTATCTAATTATGGTTAGTTTGTACAAAGTTGAAGTCAGCTTAATCATTGCTAAACGTTTGTGTCAATCAGTGTTGCGGGATGGGCAGATCTGCATTGCTGAGGTATTTCTGATTCAGTTTAACAAGAAGAAAATTGACTTCCACCACATAACAGTTGGATACTAGGGGTTAATGACATCATTTGACATGCTGGGAATTATGTAGAATTAAAGAGAAAAAGTACAGATGGAATGTTGTCTGTTCTGTTTTCTGTTATGAGTGCTCTGGATTGAATAAAAAAGACACTGTGTTTTAGTTATGGGGTAAAGTGCCGAAAGGTCATTTAAGGCACTGGACACTACTTTTGTTAGGAGTATGCAAGTGTTTAAGCTTTTATTGGCACATTTTCCAACTTACATTGCAGTCTTTCTTTATGTGCTTTTGTTTTCTGCCTGTTTTTATGTCTGCTTTGTTTGAACCCTATGGTAGGTGTGACATGAAAGGCAGTTTACATCATAGATGGGTGAGCCAACTGCAAAGGCAAACAAATTTGGGGAAGTAGCTGCTTGACAGGAATTGGTCAGCTGTACAAGGGCTGCCTGAGAAGCCAAGGAGAATGTTGAAAATCTTTTTTTGTGATGTGTATATCCTCCAGGATCCAAAACAGATGCCTGTTCAGTGAGCCGACCAGCAGGACAGCAGTCCAAAAACAATAAAACACAAGGCTGTACAACTCTGGCTCTTAACATTTTTCTGTTTCTACATAAAGAAAAAAAAAATCTTTTGCTTTCAAAACACAAATGTTTCAATTTGTTTATTACTTACCAGCAACGTTGTACTTCACGATAATATGCAGTTATTACACTTGACTTGAGCATTCCTAGTTTTCAGACTCTTTCTCTGTCTCTGTCTAGCATTTGTTTCCTCAGAGTTTGATGCGCTTGCTGCTTCCTGAGCAGCTCTTCTTTTCTCCACCCTAGCGACCCGCTGCTTCTCTTCTTTCGTTGGCATCTTTTCACGTTAAAACTGATTAACTTAGTTTTAGTACGTTTTCTTTAATTTTTCACTTAAGCTGGCACTTGAGTCTTCAATCTGCCTTTCAGAATGATTAGCGAAGGTGGTAGGGAATGAGAATGGTGCCAATACGCATACGCCGCACGGCCGCTCTGCTGCTCGCTGCCGAGAGTTGATTCTACAATAACATAAAATAAAAATAAAAATAGTAATAAAAATCATCACCCCGAAAGCAGATAGTAGACGTCACGTAATATATGTGGACTAAATTTCAAGTCAATAGGTGAAACGGTTTGCGAGCTACAGGTGATTTAAAATCCTGGACAGACAAATGAACATCCACTGTAGCATATTATATCAGAAGATTATTGTGAAGGGGCTTTTTTCAGCTTTAATTCACCTTTAATTCTTATAATAATATGCTGCTTATTATGTTATATATAAACAAGTGTATATATCACAAAGGGGACATGGCATAGCAATACATACCTAGCATGACCAGCTGTGCAACCTCCTGACATGCAGAGGTGTGTTTACTGTTGGAAGAAGTCTTGCTTCTGACACTAGCACATCCTCTTATTGGAATTTTGCTTCTGCCCATATATAAGATGCTTTGATCCATGTATGAATTTTTACATGTGACATATATGTTCTTTTATCACAATTTTGTCTTGTACTCACAGTAAGTATCCTTTATCACTCAAGAAAAATATCTGTGAGCGAAAGAAAATCTGTATCACCAGGTGTTGGATAACATCCCAGAGGCCAACTCTAAGGGATACCAGTTGGTCAAGAGGATCCCTCGAATTATTATTGCAATGATCAATAATATAGTAGAAGTACAGAGGGGAATTTACTAATAACATAGTAAAAGTGGGCCAGCAGTTTGGCAGGGATACCTGGAGCCACCAGAGTGAGCGCTCTACAGATGTGCTTTTGCGGAATCAAACTAAAAGAGACCACTAGCCATAGGTTCATTAACACTAGAATTACAAGAGCCCACGAAAAAACTCGTAAACCCGGCCCACCTTAAATCCTTTCGCACCTCTCCATCAGCGTCTTTTGTCTTATAAATGTATCGATAAGAGCAAGCAGCCTACTATACCATGCCCCCACCGCCACAGAATGGGTAAGAAGTTCTCCCAGTTCAAGTCTTGATTATATGGGAGTGAGCTACCTAGAATTGTATAGAGTAAATAATTTCATGTGTGTTCCGTGTCTACAACAATCTATGTAAACAAATTAAAACAGAAACGTTTTCCAAGTTTAGTAAGAAATGACAAAATCTAGACATGAACTATATAATGCGTGAAGGCTTTCCCCAGGAAACAAACTCAGTCAGTGTCAGGTGCCCCTTCAGTGTAATAGAAATCACAGCATAGAGAGAAGTGTGTACTTTGCAAAAGGTACACACGTCGTAAATGTAGGAAGGACGGTCACTCCCAGATAATTTAGACTTAAACTGGGAGAACTTCTTGCCCATTCTTCGGCAGTGGGGGGATGGTATAGTAGGCTGCTTGCGCTTATTGACACATTTACAAGACAAAAGACGCTGACAGAGAGATGCGAAAGGATTTAAGGTGGGCCGGGTTTATGAGTTTTTTCATAGGCTTTGGTAATTCTAGTGTTAAGCTTGGAGTCAAGAGAGCAATGGTAGATGTCGACTTGAATTGGGAGGAAAAGTGGCCAGAATTGTCATGCAAGATGGAGAGGGAGGTACATCTGAGTTATGGGAGTGTTTATGGTGGGAGTGAATTACACATCTCTCAGGCTAGAAAAGGGCACAACCTGTTGGATTAGGTTTGCAAAATGAGGATCTATTCTTTTCTTATTTTTGTCTGTTTGTTATTACTATTGTAACTCTTTTGTGTGTTAGCTAACTGTCTGTGTTTAATAGCTAGTAATGGCTTCACTGGATGTTTATTGCATCACCATTTTTCTTTCTTGTGGATGTGCTAGACATGTGACATGTAGCGTTATATCAAAAATGCAATGGTATAAAAAACATCATCAAAGAATTAGTGTCAACCGAGATTGTGGATAAACCAAAGAGTTTTGTGCATGTTATTTTCTTAAATTCTGCTTTAAAATAATATTGCAGTCCCTTCTGAGTTAAATTTTTGTTTAGTGTTTGGGCTTTGGTGGCAGTTACTTTGACTCCTTGGTTACCATTCTTTTCTGGCATTCAGACTTAAAATTCATCCTCCCAGTCCATTTTAAATTTTCTCAGTTTAAATCGGTAGAACACATGGTTGTTTTCTAGGTTCAGAATGTGCTGAAGTACCCCATCCAGTTAACTTATATATATTTTCAATTCTGGTTAAGTTATATTCTTGCAGGCTGGACAACACAAGAGATACCAAATTCAAACCTGATAAACACCATTGCAACACTTAAAGAAATCTGAATGGAAACATATCATTTTTTCACTCTTGTTTCCTCTCATGTCCCTTTTTCTTCTCTGCTTTGTAATCCCAATGGTAGGTTTTTAAACACACCATAGGAAGAAAAACAGAGCAAGCTTTTGGCTTTACTGCTCAGAGTTTCACTTTCTTTCTTTTATCTTAAGCTGAAATTACTTTCTGATCCCGCCATTTTTTACATTCCTTTCTGGCCTTTTCTTCATGTGACTTGTGGAATTACTTGCAACCTTCTTTAATTGCTGTCCCTGCAAGGTCTCATTGTGTTCTCAACTGGAAATAGAATGTCCCAACATAGCAGGAAGAAGGCAAGTTGCCACTGAATAATTCAAAGCTCATGGACTGTCCTTGATCTGCTGTTCTTCAGTTTCATTCAGACTACCAAGAAAAGGGCTTGCGCTATCTGGCAAGACACTCATCCTCAGTCTCTCGATTTACGTGTCCTACTTTTCCACTAGTGCAAGTTATATGCATAATTAATTTGTGATATTCACAAAAAAGAATGAGCAGCATCTGCTTATTATCTAAAATAAACTCTTATGCTTACCTAATCCTGGCCTTGGTTACTATGGCAATGGGAATGAGTGCCCCTGAGTAAAAGTATCATTTTCTTTGCACAGCTCCTAAGATCAGGGTTGTAATATTCGAAAAACTACACATCATATTGCTTTTTATTTTATATCTGCGAGTGCATCATGGTATCTCAATTGAACAAAAAATGTGCTATAAATTAAAAACAAAAAGGTTTTCATGAAAAAAATACCCAGCATAGTTCATCAATTTGTACGAACGTATTGGGTCCAAAACAATAAAAGAAAGACTGAATATCTGCAGCCTCCTACCTTTATCTACATTTCTAGCTTTCATGTATTTAACATTTTCAGGTACTGTATATAAATATTTTCTAGCATTTTTTTGAAACGATCTTCTAACCAGATGCCATCTGGGGCCCCAATTGTATTAGCAGAACTGCCTATTTTCATCATAACTTTTGAGAATTTTTATGTTGTGTCCTTTAGGGTCAAACTTCAGTTTCAGTTCTCTGGTCTGTAATTCCTGCTTATTATGTCTCATAGCTCTTCCTATCCCTGTTACGTCCTTCTCGAATTGTGAAGACCAGAACTGCACATATAATTACAAATAAGGTATGGAAGAAAGGTGGCCTTTTCTAACCAATCCTGAAGCAAGAATGAATAATGACTTGTTCATATTAGTAAATGGGTGTACTTAATAACAACAATAAAGGACACAAAGGGGTTAACAAAAAGAGTGAAAAAAAAGTGCAAAACAAACAAAAGGAAAACGAAACCAACCCTGCGTGGAGGGGTGTCTTGCACTTTTGCCCACCTATTTACTGTATAACAAAAGAAGGCTCTCCTCTCAATCACCTTTCGCATCAGTCTCTAATTCTCTAGGCTGTGCTCGAAAGGGGGCCTCTTGGGAGCTGTCGTTATCAACATTTTCAAGGTTAGGTAAATGATTTAGAAGCCAGCTTCTTAGAAATCCCTCTATCATGTAATCTCTTCTAAACAGGAATGTAACTTCCATGTGTCCTTTCCTCTACAGTTTATAACAGAGGTCCACATACACTGCTGAACAGCCTCTTGCTGCTATCTAGTGGACAGGGGGACTTTTGTTAAATTACAATATGTTTCTTTCCTTATTGACATTCTCCAGCAGTTGTTCTGCTGAAATACCTACTGTTTGGCATGATGGTAAATTGTATTATTAAAAGAACGTAACATTTTACACTCATTTAATAAACTTCAGGGTAGGCTGGAGCCAATCCCAAGAAGCCCTGGGTGCATGGAAGGAAGTGGTTCCAGAGAGGGCACCAGTCTATTGAAGGGCCCCTTTAGGCATTCTGTCTCTCACAAAGGGCCAATTTGGAGTCATGAATATTTGTGGATGTGAGAGAAGAAAGAGATACCTGGAGTAGAGTCAACGTAGATAAGGGGGGAAACATTAAAATTCCACATAGAATTTTGCAAGTGTCTATTTTCCTTATATTATCAAGACATCACAAGGTCCTGCCTCTTCTGCTCCTATCAAGTTCATCTTTTTGACCCACACTTCCATCAAAAATGAGCTCCCCTCTATAGTGGATTCATATCCTCTAATCTGTACAGTATATATAATTTTTAATGTTATATTTTTCACATTACCGTTGGCTGGCATGGTACAGTACTGGGTAACATTTCTACCTCATGCCTTGAGTCCTGTGCTTAGTTTACATTTTAAGTATTGAAAGAAATTTCCTCGTTTAAAAAGAAATAAAAATGCTTCATGTGCTGCAGTGGTTGCGCTTGTTTATGTTCAGTGTTTAAGTTCCTTTTTTATGTATTCTTTTTTTAATTTCAAATATTTTCTATGTTTATTTTATTTATTTCTGAAAAGTGTATAATTGTTTATTATTATGTACTTCCGTTTCTATATGTGGTCATGTGTTCTCTCAAGTCTCTTGTGCTTTGTAGGCAGCCACCTGTCTGTTTCTGTGACTCTGGAAGGGCTGGGGAGACCTGCTAGTCAACTGCGGTTCATTTTTATATGCCTGGCGTCGTGAGTTTTGTTGTGTTCTCTATAATTTGAGGTTGTTTACTGGATTTCTGACTATTGTTCTGTTCTTTTGACCACAATTCTTGGATTACATTTTTGGGATTTTATTAGTTACTGGATTGCCTTTTTTGGGAATATCCATTTGTGCACTTTTGTGCATCTCTGTGTGTCAGAAATTTTCAGACACTAAATCTCTTTTTTTAATAAAGATTCTTCAGTAGCCCATATACACAGCCAAAGGCTGACAGTTACCCTTTCTTTGTTGGAGCCATTTGCTGCAATATATTTTGTACTTACAGTTCTGTGGGCAGTTTCCCATTCTGAGGGCCTGCTCTCCCTGAAGCCAGCTTGTCTCCCCTGGGACCTGGCCGATTCAAGTGTGCCTCGCTGTGCCAAATGTGGAAGATTGTGGAAGAGAACTCCCCACACGATATCACTTCATTTCACACTGTTATATATTAAATCTGACTTTATAAAAATTTCTCAACAACAACTGTGCCAGTTAATAAGTGAGTCATAAGCAATTAAAATTATTAAATCATGGCCAAATGAGAAATGTCTGCTACTTTAGATTTTGTTTCTTCTTTTTGCATTTCATCATTCACCTACAGTCCCAATCAAATTTACATCCAGTTTTGTTTCATCAAGATTCTTAATGATTAAAGGAACTTTTGCTTCAACTTGGTGACCATGATACTTTAGGTGGTAAAGGCAGCAACTGGGCTGAATGGTGTGTCACATAGCATCCAATGCAATGAACTGTTCCCTGCATTCACTCTTTTGTTCAGTTTGACATCATATCCATTTGTAGCACTAGCATTCTTTGCATGTTGGAAGCACTTACATTAGGATATTACTGATTTATCACACCCTTGCCCGTGAGCTGATCCAGAAAGGTACAGGTTGATGGGGTATAGATCCATCTGCGAATGGACACTGGATATCTTTTAGGTAGAAACCACAAGTGGCAAAGATAAATAAGAAATCCTCAATCACACAAATTTCAACCACAGAGCTACTCAAGGCTGATGCTTCAGCCCCAAAATTGTACTTACATTTTGCCCAAAACTGCACAACCAAATATAATAACAATTGCACCATCACTTTCTTGATGTCTCTACAGTGAACAACATCAATAAAGCAGCAGACAGGAATGAGAAGTCTAATTTGGCAATGTCATTAACCGAAACATCTCGAAGATAAAGCATGATTTATGCACACCAGAAAACACTGAGAGAACCTCTTGGCAACCACAAAGAATCATTGCACCATATTCCTCAAAGGCAAAGATATTCAATACTCTGGGTACACATAATCACTCTGAAAAAAGGCATGAGAGCCTCTATTTTTTTTAAACACCTCAGAAAATGGGTTCTGAATAAAAGAATCTTGACAAACATTTAATGAATCATATGAATTGATCTGAACGGTGTCATACCTGTGTTTAATAATAACATTGCCACAGAAGGCCTCAGGAAATTGAGAGGATTATCACAACCTCCAAAAACGTGTAGGATCTGATTTGCCATCAGTTGAAAACATGCAGCAGAAAGGCCGTTGAATTAATTCTGGTGACGATTCTAAGAATTCCAACCATTCAGCTGTAGACTGTTGTACAATATCTCTATATATAAAATCCAAAGTCTGTCTGTATGTCTGTCCACTTTTCACGAGAAAACTACTTAACGATTTTAGATTGGGGTTTTTTCTCTATAATTTGCTTGAACATTCTGGTTGATTTTGGTACTTCTCTCACATAGTTTGCTTGCAGGTGCGATATATTCGCTCTAATCCAAGACCAAGGCTGCGGGCCGAGGGGAGGGAGAAGCGTGATGTCAGGAGTGAGGAGCCGGGCAGGACCCTCCTCACTGTCCTGTTTCTCTTCTACGCGGGTGGCTAGTAATGTACATAGAGGAGTTAGCACATTTGGGAAGTCGAAACAGTTTATTGACAATGAAAGCTAAAGAACATACACTTAAAGACACTATTTAAATAAAATGTAGTATTATTATTATTAATCCCAGAAAGAGGATCATTGCCTAAATATTACAGACAGTATGTGCATGCAGGTATGTCATGACGTGATGAGACTAAGTCACACACAAGTACAAACTATACCTGCCATACTAGTAGGTCATAAACAGGCTGGCTGATAACATGGACGATATATTCATATGACTGCTAGGAGCAACATCAAATAGGACTACACTGTAAGAATGTACACACTGCACAGGGTTTTTTTCTAAACTGGGTTTCTGGTTTCCTACATTCTGCTACATATAATAACAAAAAGCTTAGATGTGGTCTTCAACTTGTGCGTACAAAATCTGTTATTTTGAAAGAAATTATAGTTTTATTCAATACAGGCAAGATGAATGTAAAAGCCAAATAATGGTGCATTGTTTCATATTCCTTATTGTCATTTTTGTTTGCTTATCAATGACACTTATCAGATATATAGGTCTGAAGCAAAATTCATTGTCTAGATGATTAACAGTTACAGGCACAAATCAGATGGCACTGTATGATAATATGATAGACTCATATATATATATAGACTCAAAGAATACCCAACACTTTGTGCTCAAATGAGAAAATGTCTACCACTGATAAATCACTTCAGATTACTACCGCAGTGACACAATAGCAAACTAATGTGCCTCTCAGTAAAGACGAAATCATTAATTTAAAGCAAACACAGTTGATAAATCAGCAGGTTATTAAGAGGAACTCGTTGTTTTCAAACCTCTAATATCAATATCAAATAGGTCCCCTGAGACTTTGTTTTTCTTGTATTTAATATTTGAAAATTATAAAGTTAACAAAAGTCTGTTAGCTGAAATCAAAGAATTACTGAAATTAGTAAATGCAAATGTCATACTCAGCATTGGTACATTAATAATGATTTTATATAATTTTTTTTTAATAAAAATAATTCTTTTGTGTCTATTTTGTACTTGGCGTTAAATGGTACTATAACATTGCTCAACTAAAATGATTGCATTTGGGTTGATATTTTTAGTTTCTGGGTGTTCCCTGTTAGTTTTTTTTGTTTGTTTTTTTCCCTTTTTCATACTGGTGTTTTTGTCATGCAGTGACACAGCAGCACCTCTTCCTCACAGCTCCTGCTCCCGCTCCCAGACCTGTTCACTGTAAAGTTTCTATGACCTCTGTGTTTTTCCAAGTAGTCTGATTTTCCTCCCATATTCCATAAATGTTTGTATTAGGTGGATTGGTTATTGTAATTTGGCCCCATTGTGTGTATGTGTGTCTGTAAAGGACTGCTGCCTTATCGAGTGTTGTGCCTGACGTTACCTTGATAGGCCCACATCTGCACACATTCCTGAGCTTCAAAAAGTTAAATTGAGAATGTCAAGTGTTTTCTTTGCTTGCTAGGTTTGTTACAGTTATTTTTGGCTTTATTTATTTTCTTTAATGTATTTTTTAAACATTTCTCCAGTTTTTTTGATTTTATAGTTGTCACTTCAGGTTAAACTTTATAAGCAAGAGGAAGAAGAAACAACAGCGTATAGTTTTAAAATCCCTAGCAGACCATAACAATTGCTTGACCAAAAGGTGGTAAGCTGAAGCACTATTGTATTTGTACAACCACAGAAGAACCTGACCTAAATTTACTGTTAACAAGTAATGTTCTAAAAATTGATTATAACTGCAGCTTCATTCATTGAAATGCATAATGTCCACATTTTAATAGGAATCATTTTGCAGTGCTTCTACTAACCTTGCTGTATGGTTGCGAGACATGGACGCTATCCAGTGACCTGAGACGAAGACTGGACTCCTTCGGTACTGTGTCTCCCTGGAAAATCCTTGGGTACCGCTAGTTTGACTTTGAGTCGAATGAGCGGTTGCTCATGGAGTCCCGAATGAGGCACATTACCTCCACTGTGAGGGAGTGTCAGTTACGGCACTACGGCCATGTGGCGCGTTTTGCCGAGGGTGATCCGGCTCATAAGATCCTCATTGTTGGGGACCCGAGTGGCTGGACCAGGCCAAGGGGTCACCTACGTAACACCTGGCTGTGGCAGATAGAGGGTCATTTCTGGAAGGTGGGACTGGACCGCGTGTCTGCCTGGGGGGTTGCAAACCGGGATCCTGAGTTGTTTCGCCGTGTAGTGGATGCGGCAACACACTGTACCAGTGCTTGCTCCCCAACTTGACTTGACTTGACTACTAATCCAGGTAAGGCATGACACCAACTAACCTCCAGTTTTATTACTGGGCTGTAAATATACAGTGTGTACTTAAAGAATATAGAAAGAAGCGGGAAGTAATGAAAATGTCCTGCCTGATCAGCCTTGGACAGACCAATGCCTGAACCTTCTCAATCTCTTCTTTATATGCATTTCCTGGTACTCCAGCCATTACTAATTATTACCAATCTACCAGTAATCTAGCATTTCAACACTCGCTCAAAATATGGTACCGATTTAGGAAACAGTTTTCAGCAGAGATTTTACTATAACTTGCTTCCAGTAGTAATTGTATATTCCAGCCATCCTTAACCCAATAATGTTTAAGTCATGAAGACCACGCACAGAAACCACTACATTGTTAATACGAATGTGTCCTTTGAACAAAGGCTCCAATAGCACACTACTTTGTTAAAAGTAGGCTGGCCAATGTTCTTAATCTTCCACCGATCTCCACATTTAAATCTATACTCTATACTGTAGGAATGATGATGATATAAGCAGCATTTCCAGTTATATCCAAGGATGCCCCTCTAGATGATCTAAAGTAACATTGAGAACAGACCCTTCTGATATCACTCTCATATAATGAATGAGATTCAGCCACTAACACAATATAGTCTTCATCAGTGTTTACAAAGCATGGTGTAATAAAGTAAAACATTGTATATTACACAAACTCATCTTGAAAAAGGTTGTTCTAAATATATCTAAGACAACACTTATATTATAAATAATGTTATAAACTAAATGTATATGAAAGACTGCTTCATAATGGGCTCTTATTTTATGCCACTCTATGAAACTGCAGATTTGATTCGATGTGATACAAAACATAAATGTATGGTAATTAGTAATGATTGTGTCCTTATCTTATCCATTGTAATTAGATTTATAAAATCAACATTTGCAAAATGAAATCAAATAAATAGCTACAAAATGTCTTGGCTGAAATTGTAAAACTGTCTCAAAATAGTACAAAATGCAATATCTAAAAGAAAGAATCTTGTAATTCCAAAATGATCAGACTCCTGAAAATGTCATCATGTCAGAGAGCCTCCTTGTTTAGGTGATATAGTCTGCTGTGGTATCAAACATACAATCCACAACCTGATGACACTGCCCAGACATCTCATGATGGCAAAGCAAAAGCTAGCACAGCATCAGCAGTTGGGACCTTGAGCAAGGCCCTTAACATGCAATTACTAAGCACTTTGAGTAGTGAGAAAAGCGCTATATAAATGCAAAAGAATTATTAATTAAAATTATTATCAAAGTATGTAATGAGATCAACACAGGACTTAAATAAGGAGAGCAGTATTATGAGGTAAAGAAGAAGAAGAACTCTTTTTCATTCATGTACATTTTTGTTTGATCTCATAATTAAGATGTTATTATTGTTTATTTACAATAAGGTACATTCACACATGAACATTTGGGGAGCATCTGGTTGGCTTCTAATGAGGTAAGACCTCCATCCACAATGTCAGGGCTAAATTGTTGGCTAAAATTGTTGGCAGGGGATGAGTCCCAAGACAATCTGTGATATCACTTCCGGTGTCTCTTCCGTCCCAGGAGCTATTTAAACAGCAAAGAAACAGGATCTCTGTGCCATTTGAATCACGCTTGCATTGCGAACATGACTCCATGAGAGAAAGGACCTTTTTCCCAAGACAGAAAACACGCTGGATGTGAAACTACCATTAATTTGTACTTTTTACTTTCACTTTAAGTTCTTTGCATTATACTCAGATGGACCCCAACCCTTTATCACTTCTCTGTTTTCTTTACTGGCAGAGTTACAATGCTTAACATTAAACAGTGACTTCATGGCTCAGAGTTTACAGTGGTATTAATTCCAAATCAGGTTTACAACCTTATGTCATATAATATGGCATCACTTTAATTATGATGGAGTCATGCTTGACAGCTGCAGAGGTCTAATGTGAGGACGTTTTAGATGTAGTTATATGCTTCTCTTGCTATGTGGTGAGGCGGTTAACATTGTTGCCTCACAGCTAGAGAATCTTGGGTTTGGTCTGTGAGGAGTTTGCTCATTCTTCCAGGATCTTCCAATAGATGTTTTCTCCAAATGTTCTGTTTTTCCTGTGACATCCCAAAGACATGCATGTTAGGTTAACGGTATTGTAAATTGGTCACTTTGGCTATACATGTGAGTATGACTCATAGTAAATTGGCATCTCATTCAGAGTTGGTTCCTGCCTTGTACCCGATGGGCCCTTTCAACTCTGAAATGAGTTGAGCCAGCCTGATAATGCATTGCTGGATGCTTTTATTTTTTTTTAAGGAGAAGCGGGAGTTATTTCTGCTAATTCACAGCTCTAATCATCTTTGTTTCCTGGTATGGTCTATGGGGTGCCTGCATGTTCTCCTCACTTTTATATAGTGGGGTCTCATAATATTACAGGTTCACATAACATTAACACATTAGATCATTTGGTAACTGTAAATTGCCAGAAGGTGTTCTAGTGTAGGGGTCCCCAACTCTAAGCCTTTTCTTAATTAGTTGCCTATTTTTGCTAATTAAGTTCTTTTGAATTAATTTAAATTGACTTGATTCAACTGAATCTTCCAGTAATTTCTTCATCGTTTCTCTGAATTGCTTCATTTCTTTCCTAAAATGGCACCCAAACAGAAATAAAACGTGAAGTGAGTGAGCCAACAGAAGACCAACTAAGTCAGGGACTCAAACTCCAACCAATTTCACTTCAACCAGTTACTTAATTAGGTGCTGATACTTGTTGTTAATTATACCCGTTCTTTAATTCGATGGCTTGTTGTTGCTCTCGTTGTGCAATAGCAGACATTTCTGAAATTGTTGATTTTCTCTTTTCAAATGTCAAATGTTTTGGGGACCTGAGCAGATCAACATTCCCAAAATCTTCGTCTTTCTTTATTTTCAGAAATTTGCATGATTGACTTTGCTGGTCATGTTTTGACTCATTTTGTATCTCACTATTGTGTGGCAGCTAATTAACGAAAAAGAAACAATTAAGGCAGCAGAGTCTTCAAGAGCAAGTCAATTACAATTAACTCAAAAGAAGTTGATTAGCAGCAAAAACAGGTCACTAATTAAGAAAAGGGTTACAATGAAAACCTGCAGCCACTGTGGCCCTCCAGGACCAGAGTTGGGGACCCCTGTTCTAGTATGAGCACTGCAATGAAGTGGCATTCAGTCTAGAATTGGTTTAGTTTTTACATAACAGACTTCAATTCCATGGGATCTTACATTCAAAATTGCAGATTAGGAAAATAGATAAGTGAACACTTTTTGTCCAACTGAAGAGTGATCTTTCTGTGGAAGTTAAAAACTGTTAGATATAAAAATAACTGAATATCCTCAGAATTTTTGCATATAGCACAGAGCAAAGGCTCTTTAACGAAGTTGTATAGACCACGAACTAATTAAAGGCAAACCTATGTTTGTATCTGGATTTTTTAACTTTGACAATACTCATTTTACTTGTGTGGCGGACAGCCGGGGCCCATATTGTGGAAGGACCAGGGGAGAGAGTATTTCGAGGACAGTTTCTCCCCTGGACCGACAGAGGGCAGCCCCCTTGGTTTCCAGTGGGGCTACAGGTCATGAGCATAGAAGCTCAACCCTCTCGGAGCCTGTGGACATTTTCGGGGCCCTATTTAGCAGCACTGTTGCCACAACTGAGAGTGCTGCTGGAAGAAGCTTGTTAGGCACCTGGAACACTTCTGGGTGCCCAATAAAAGGGGCTGCCTCACTCCATTCAAGGAGCCAGTGGTGAAGCTTGCCTGGAGGAGTGGAGACGAAAGGAAGAAGAGAAGAGAAGAGAAGAAGGGTGTCGTGTACTGGGTACTGAGGTGCTTATGTACTGTGCTGTGGGGAACAGGAAAATGGAGCTCCCCAATTGTAAATAAATCTGTGTGTTTTGAGCTAAACTTGTGTCTGCCTGTCTGTGTCAGATTAAGGTAGCTGTATACGCCCCAGGGCTTCACAAGTGGCAATGCAGGTGGGACTTCCTGGCCATCTATTGGCAGGGAGACCCAGTTTAAATATTCAGCATATGCTGAAGCTGAGATAAAAAAACAAGGAAAATCATCACTCATGGAAGCACCGCTCCCAACCCATTGGGAAGAAGCCCAGGCAAAACGGCAATCCACCAGACACACGCCATCATTGTTGACGCGCGGATCAGCAAACCTGCAGGAAAGGTCACCTTGAAGAACCACACTCAGGGGAACAGGATCCAAGAGGAAGGTGTTGGGCCCAGCAGCAGTTTGCCCTGGGACAGTCATCTCTCTATCCCCTACTCCTGCCTTATAGAAGGAGACTGCTCGGACTCATGTCTCTGTCCAAAACATGCCAAATTGTGGAGCTATGGTGGGGCAAACGCTGGGGAAACGCCAGATGAAGACAGGGAAACACTGCTAGTGGGAAAACAAATGCAGGAGGAGGGTTGCCTGGAATCTCATTTCCCCCTGTGTCAGGTTAGGGTGGCTGTATATGCCCCTGAGCTTCACACTTGTCTATTATAGTTTCATATTATTTGTAATAAATAATAAATAGTTCAGCAAATGTATATTTTTGCATACCATTGAGTTCAAGCATGCATTAGTCTCTTTATTGGCTTTTTTTTCCAATTCATAATCATTCCTATAAAAACTAAGAGACAATTTTCAAGGTAACCTAAAGAGTGACAGCTCTTTCTTTGCAAATCACACTAGTATGTTCACATCAAAAAAAGAATTGCTTAAAAAGTATGCGAAAGTCAATGGAATGTCTTCAATCCTTCTTAAAAAAACATAAGGACAGTATTTGGAACATATACTGCTGCTTATTACTGACATGACTGAATGAAAGCAGAAACAAGCTGTCAAATTAGGCAAAATCAACTGAAAGTAGGACTTGGCATCTGATTAAGAAATTGAAGTCTAGCGGCCACAGTATGTCCTCGGGGCTGACACTGAAAACCTCTGTTTTAGAAGACTACTGCATTTGATACGGAGTTTTTAATGCCTAGAGTGTTCTTTCCTCAGTATTTTCTGAGCCTATTAAATTTTGACAGCATTAATATTTTTCCTTTATTCCTCTGCTATTTTTAGACGTTGCTCACTTTAAAAAATCATAACTTATGAAGGCAAACCCCATGTGTCATATTAAATCAGATGAAGAGGCACAAAGCAAAATATGATCCTGTGCTATAAGCAATCAAATATTCACACTGCCAAAATGCAATAAAGCAGACAAAGGGACTCTGTTTCACAAATTAATGTGTTGGTATATTCATGTGCACATCCTGTGTATGAATTTTGAAAAGATTTATTGTTGTTCTACCACTTCCATCCTAACTTTAGTATCTAAAATTTGTCCCTTTGATGCTATTTTTAGTTTAACAGGAAATGCATTGTTAAGTGTTATGTTAGCGTTAATTTATTTTTTATTTTTGGATGTTATAATTTTTTATCCAAAAACTGATAATTACTTTTATTCAGAGGTATGCTAAATTCAAATTTAATTTAGTTATATATATATATATATATAATATGCATTTGTGTTACAGGATTATTATTTTTGCTTATCATTATGTTGTCAATGCGACATCGATTGTACCGAGATTTTGGGTACAGCACAATGACATGTAAACAAGGCCCACTCATCCATCCTGGTCCATGTCGTTTCACCAAACAAAGTCATTTGCTGGAATAAAAACTTGAAAAAAGAAGGACCAAAAGCTTGTCAGTTATCCACAGACTGGACAGCAAAAATTTGCTTTAAATGAGCTTTTTAAATGTTACATTAATAATGCAACCCAGCACAACCTATGGGGACACACACTTGGCAACTCACACATCCTAGCAACAGGGTGCAAAATGACAACATCCATGATCTCACAAAATGGAGTCATGGTAAAAATATTAATAAAAAAGATTGGAATTTCTATATAATAAAAATCACTTTTAATCCGAAAACTAAATTCACCAAAAATTCCCTGATGTGAAAAGCATAAGTTTGAACCACAGAAGGCACATAGGAAAATATATTACATTCAGCAGAAAAAAAGTTTTTTGACTGAGGTTCACTCCTCTGGTCCACTAAGTCCTTTTGACTGCCAACTTCACTCTGTGATAGTATAATAAGGACATTTCATCTCAAGCCAGTTCTCCTGATCAATTCATAATTAAAACTTTTTCCTGGTATTTTTAATATGGATTCACGGAATGATTTACATAATTCAGTAATTCACTCTGACTCTACTGAAGCAGTGAATCAGTTATTTATTTTCTAATGTTTATGGAATAGCCAGGGCTTTATTCCTGACTCAAGAGCATTCATTTGTTTTTAGTATTTTAAAAAAATTATTTTGTGAATTATGTTTGTGTACTGTTTATATTTGGTAATTTCTCAACTAATATTGCTTTGTTTAGTACAGGGGTTCCCAACCCCAGGTCTGCGGCCCACTACCGGGCTGCGGTCGTCTGACAGCTGGGCCGCGAGACTCACTCAGTGAAGGGCTACAGCAAAAAGGCTGCCCCCTTCACTGAGGACACTTTTCAGAATGCTAGGCAGGCGGGGCTTTGCAGCGGTGCAGAGATGGGAGAGAGACCGATGTGAGAAGGTATTACAACGAAGTATTTTTATGTTTCTGACAGTTTCCCCATATGACACGAATCTATAGAAATCTCGTTACTACGAAGTACATTCAGCAGCAGATACTTTCATTACAACAAAGTGACCTTGAAATGCTTGAATGAATCACCCACAGAGCAGTTAGTTCTGTGGTCGCAGCTCAGTTGTGCACATTTGCACAACGATCCCCAAACAGAAACACTGTAAAAAAATTTTCTTTGAACTTTCCTCGTACTGTTTTTTGCTGTTTTTGTTTTCTGTGGTTTTCAGGTGATACCTTTTGCTTATTGCTCGTCAACATTTAAAAAACATCCATCGGAATTTAACTCATTGTCACCCTTCTATAGAAACGGCAGACACGAAAAAACGATAACAGTGTTAATGTTTGTGATGTGCAATCTGTTGGAATGACAAATGCAATGCATATGTCTTTGTTATATGCAAAAAAGAAGAAAAATCTCGGGTTGCAAACGTATGTGAACTGCTGCTATGAAGACGGCGAAAAAGCCGTTTTTATATGGTTCAGTGATGCTCCTTCAAGAAACATTCCTATTAATGCGGCACTTTTTCAAGAAAATGTGTGGTTTTTAAACTCTCTTGGGACCTCTGTCAATGGGGCAACACGCTGTGAGCCTGCTGTTTCCCTGCTCTGGCAATGGACAAACAATCTTACATAGACGCAGCAATCGCGCTTCGGGATGAACTTCAATGTGACGTTCCCGTTGGGTGGGGGATCCAAAAATAGTTCAGAAACCTCACAATATGAAGAAGAAGAAGAGGATTATTCGGTTTCTGATTGATAACTGTGCTGGCCACAACATACTTCCACATTCAGATAATGTTTGCGTTGAATTCCTCCTGCCCAATTGCACAGCAGTGCTTCAGCCATTGGGTTTGAGCATCATTCGCACCCTGAAAGTGTATTATCGCAAGGAAATGCTGAGAAAAATTCTCGTCAGCATAACTTGTATGCAGAAGGAGATTAAAATTAACAAGAAAGAAACTATTGAAGCTGCTTCCATTTCCAACATCCTATCTTTGTGAGGCAGCGGTTTCTGTAGTGACAGCAACCAAAACGAGATTACGGAGTAGACTGAACATAAGCAACACACTTTGCGTGTCATTGTCTTCCATCGTCCCCAGATGGGATCGTCTGGTTGCGGGAAAACAAGTTCAGGGCTCCCACTGATTCTGCATTATGGTAAGCTGTATAATTTCTGTTACGATATTATAACTTAATAATAATAGAAATGTAAATTGTGTATAAAACTGCCCTACGAACCCGCCCCTAAACATTTCCCCCCCCACCCACACCGGTCCCTGGAAAGATTTGCTTCTACTAAAGTGGTCCTTGGTGTCAAAAAGGTTGGGGACCACTGGTTTAGTACATTAATGAAAAGTAATAAACACTTATGTATTTCTTAGTTCTGGTGTCTTATGTTCCTTGATTTTTAGACAGTGAGCCTAAGGGGACTTTTTTTATTTAGCTTTTCTGTATTGACTTTAGCTATGCTTCTGTGATTTGAATTTTGAGTATTGTTGTATTACTGTGTACTGGGGGTTTTTGTGGTTATCCTCTTTCTTTTTGAGATTTTTATGTTTTACTCTTTGGTGCGCAGGCTGAAAACCTCACTTCTTGAGTTTTTGACATTCACCCCTGTGCTTTGGAAGTGAACCCTAGTCTTTAAGGCAAAACCTTTCTTGAATTTGGTTAAGCCCTACAATCATAACAAATATTCTTCTGCATCTTTTAAATACAACTACAAATCAGCATGTGCCAGTTATCAGATTACATCAAGTAATATATAAAGGAAACAAAAAAACCCTTGCACCCCAGATGAGATCGCAGTGTGTAACTAAGTGTATTCATTTATGATTACCCCAGACATTAGTTGTGATGGGTAATTAATGTGTTCTCCAAATGTTTACCTGGGATTAGTAATGCACATGAATGATTGTGCAGGTCCTTTCAAGCTGTCGTTAATCGGACAATATACTATCAATAATGGTAACGGAACACTCTCAAACCCAATTAACACAACTCAAAGATGTGATGGTGGAGGGCGCCTGAGCCTGCCTATCCTGGCACCACAAGGTACAAGGCAGGAAAAATAACTTGGACAGTGTGCCAGTCCATTGCAGGATTCATTCACCTTGTCTCACACTTAGACATTTGCAATTGCCATATTGTGGGCATATAGTGCTCATTTTTACTTTGGTGTTTTTAATTTTACAGGGAATTTATATATAACTTCAGGTGGTTCTATAATATTAAAAAAAATTACAAAAATATTTATCTGTAATTGCTGCTGCTAGATTGTCACCTTGTCTACCACATATTTACTTAGTAACATATTTACACATCTTAAAGGATAAGTTTGGTATTTTTAAAGTTATTTCTTCACAAATATGGTATATATGTAATTGCTACGCTATTTTTTTTTCTAAAGGTAAGTATTTTCTATAAGTTTAAAAAATATTGCCAATTTCTAGGACCTCATGTATAACATTATGTTTAGATTTCACACTAAAACATGGCATACGGACAAAGCTAGAAATGTGCGTACACACAAAAAAATCCACATGCATAAAACTGTGCGTATGCCAAGTTCCACGCACCTTCCCTTTATAAGTCCCAATGAACAAGAAATTAAACACACATGCACATGCCTGCAGCCCCATTCCGACTTCTCACAGATTTTCACATATTTCAGTATATAAATCAATTGAAATACCCCCTTCTGTTCTGTGTTTTGTTAAAAGACAATAGTAAAAGCACGTGGTAAAAAGAAGAATTTTACTAAATTGAAGTGGAGGTCCTAATCAGTGAAGTGCAGGCAAAGAAAAACAGCTTTTGGTGGCTTAGGCAGTGGTATAAGCAACAAAAGGAAATTGATGGAGTGGCACTCAAAAGTTCAAGTTCAGAAAATTGCACGGTGCCCAAAATAAAAAAGAAGGGTCAGATGTCAAAATCGAGGTGAAAAGGCAAGTCGTAGCCCACCATCTGAGTGTCATACAAAAGCGTATTAGGGCACAGAGAAAAGAAAAAAAAAGGGACAGAGTGAAGAAAAAAAGGCAGAAATGTAGACTTTAATCTTGAAATTCACACTTTGAACTTATAGTTTATTTTGTCATTAAAGTAGAAGATCATGAACTTCATCTTAAAATCGATGTTTAATTTACTAGAGTTTCTCAAATCCAATTGTAACTAAAGTAGCACATTAAGTGCATTGTTTTCTTTTTTTTTTTGATGCAAGGATATGCTTTCTATTAACTATTATCCTTTGCATCCTAATTGTTTTCTATTACCCTTTAAGATATCCTTCATTAAGTGTCTTTTGGGAGTCAAATATTTGTAAAGTCAGTAGAACTGGTCATTTGCTACTATAGATCACTAGTTTTAGGCATTACATTTTGTTTGGTTTACGATCCTCTGCTCGGTTGTAATGCGCTTGACTTGATAATATGATGTGAAAAAATAATTGCATACATTTTAATACTTTCTGAAAGTGGCTGATTACTTTAGCTGGCCTACTAGACATGTTGGTGTTATAAGCCCAATGAATATGTGGGCATCATGCATAGACATCACAACTCACTTCTCTGTCATCATGTCAATAAAAATCAAAACCACCAGCAGAAACATTGTTAGTATATCGTTTTTGTAGCATTAATAGTAATAATTATAGATCACACCTTATTTACATGTGAAATTACCTTTAATTAGGTCTTTATGGGAGAAAAGGGCACTTGGGCCAATAAGTGACTTGAAGCCACTGTTGGGACTCCTTTGTGCACATCTCTGGTGGCAATCAGCAATTTATGACTTTTTTCAAGAACCAGGTACTTTTTTAAAACCTCTGGACCACTACAGTAACTTGGCAAATGTGTAGTTCCTGATAGGTAGCACCTGTTACTTTTTTAACTACTATTCCAGGGTTGTGTACTTTTCATTCAACTAGTGTGGGAAACAGCCCGGACACAAACAGATAGACATCATTTCAGGCCACCACACACGCTTTATTTAAAATATTTACAATGATGAATACCACGCACAACCCTGTGCCCTTGCACCAATCACCCTCAAGTCCAGGCCTCACACAATGATGCCTCCCTTCTCACCGCCTCCACTCCTCTCCTCCGAGCTCTGTCCTCTTCCACCCGACTCCAGCTGATGAATGGAGGGAGGTGGCCACTTTTATGTTCAACCAGATGTGTTCCAGGTGTCTCCTGATGAACTTCCGCCAGCACTTCCTGGTGTGGCAGAAGTGCTGACGTCCAGGGCTTTTCAGGCATCTGGGTGCCCACTGGCGGTGACCATGGGCTCCTATAGGGTTGAGCTTCCATGCTCTGTTCCCGTGGTCCCCATACCAACCAGGGCGTCTGTCCTTTTGTGGTCCGGAGGAGGTGTAGTCCTTTTTCCGGTCCTTCCGGGCTTCCCAGCTGGGTACCTCCCCCAGCCGCTCGCCACACTAGGAACTAAAAGGGGTGAGGCTTGGGTGATGCATTGTGCTAATTGTTTGACCACAAACACTGAAGACATTTTACAAATCTGTTAGTAGTTTGGACATTATGGGTGAAGATGGAGTTCTGCACTTTGCTCCATACACTAGACCAAAGTAACAACTGCATTACTCTTCATAGCTGCCTCCCTGATGCACTGCGCCATGCTTTGCGTCAAAGCAATAGTCTTCCTCAGGATGTTGCAATCTCTTTGAAGCAGTTTGGTCCACCCGTGAACTCCTGATTGTGCTTAATTTCACACCACATCATTCTATTTTGTGTGTCACATATTTTGCATAAAGGTTACAGTTACTGTTGCGCTATAGGAACGCAACACACAAAAGTGCCCCAAGAGCCAAAATCGTAAAGGTACTCATTAATTCCTGCAAACAAAGTTTATGCAGTGAAAAGGTGCCTAATGTATGTTTTTTGAGAGATCAGACAGGACCAAGAAATGGGTGTAAAAAGAAACAAAGTCAAAAAACAGGTTGGAACCCGAAAATGTGTAGTCAAAAGAAATTGCACATTAATTTGTCTTTGAAAGTTATAATAAACTCTCATTATTCTTTTGAAGAATTTAGGTAGAGTTGCGCCTCTTATATACTGTTACTTTAATTAACGTCACTGCCCCCTGGCAACCCATCGTTATGTATAAAAATGAGGGGCTAATGATTAAGAATAGGAAGGAACTAAATTTAGTTTGTTTCCCTAGTTACTACAGATCCATCCTTCCATCCATTTTCCAACCCACTGAATCCAAACACAGGGTCACGGAGGTCTGCTGGAGCCAATCCCAGCCAACACAGGGCACAAGGCAGGAACCAATCCCAGGCAGGATGCCAACCCACCGCCTTTTATTAGTATAGATATATATTATTTTTCCAGATTAAGTAAACATGAAGATATTTGGTCAATTTAATATAGTCAAACATGTATCTATGAAAACAACACATTTATTACCTTACCTATAACTGTCTAGATTTGTCACTTCTAAGTGTTTTTGATCCAGAAACTTTTTTTTGGTGGCACATCGTCTGTACACTTTTTCTGCTCCATCCCAATGAATCATCCAACAGTAGTCCACTCTAACAATGATATCACAATGTTCATTTGCCACTTTACGATTTTTGGGAAAAATTTCAGATGTGAATCCAAAAAGAGAACTTTGAGACTGTGGAAGAAAAATAAGGGACAATATTTCATTTTCCAAAAGTAGGTCTTTGCTAGCATCAATACTGATCCAGAACTTTAACATTAAAGTCCTGATCACTTGAACCCCCACATCACTAGCCATGCCGTAAATCAATCCCAAACCGCTTAGTTTATACCAAACAAGAGTTAGGTCATGTCTGGTGACTTATTGGTTAGCAAACATATTATCAGCCTTATTGTTTACAGCAGTGTTTCTCAATCTTTAAGTATTTGTGACCCGAGTTTTCATAACAGTTTTAATCGCGACCCCCTAACGTTTTTTTTTAAACCCTAATAAAATGTATTCCTATATTTTTTGCTGCCGATACACCGCTACAAGTTTTATTATACCTACTTAACTTTTATTGACATTTATCTAACTCTATATTTATTTTTCTAGTATCAGAATGTAATTTAAGTTCATTTGTTTTAGTTTCAATAGATGTATTTTTCATATTTTCGATTCTTGTTTTCTTTTTTTCACATCTCTGCGCCCCTTTTTTTGTTACTTCGCGCCCCACAGGTTGAGAACCACCGGTTTACAGAGATCATTAATTGTCTTATCAGTAACAGCCCATCTTTAATCTCTAAGATACTCCTTTAAGAAAAACATGACATATTCAATGGGTTTGATATACTTAATAAGTACTTACAAAGATGCAGATTTGTTTAAAACTAATGAAAATATAATAGTATGAAACTATTTAACATTACATGAAACCCAGTTCCTTACTTGTTGTTAAACAACTAAATATATTTTGCTACTGATAGCATTTAAAATTAACATAGCAGAATACAATCCCTGAATTACTGTAAGACAAATATCCACATAAATACAATACATTCTGAGCAATATTCTTCCACAGAATCCAATTACTTAAAATTGACTAATAAAATTTACCCAGCTTCTATATAATTTGGATCTCTATTGTTACCTAAATACTTACAAATTACTTTTTTGAATGATACCCAAGCTTCTTGTTCCAGACCATTCATTGCACAGTCAAATTCTGCATCAGAAATCAGTTTTCTAATATCAGGTCTGGCAGAAATCCTCTTTTTCATGGTAGCCTCAGGCAAACCCACACACTTTCAGCACAAATACATAAAGCAGACTCCATCTTTTGACAGGGCTTTGACAGACTGCATCCCTAAACCAAGCTTAATATGAAGCGGTGGTCGAAGTACTTTATCTGGATCTACCAAGCTGGGTCTGATGATGTTTATGGCACCAGTTATAATGCCATACAGTTTAAAAAAAAGATTAAATATGTATAAAATAGTATAGTAGTAAAAATAGTTATAATAATTATAAAAAGGGTTTAACAAGGAAAATGCCTTTTTTTGTACTAACGAGTTAAATGTACTTTGGCTGCAGATCAATCACGATATAGAGATGATTTATAGGTCCTGTACAAGATGACTAAAATTAGATCTGAATCTTACCTAAGGAGGAAAAATATATTGATAACAGATAATGATATTCTACTTGGTCAGACTCCATTGGAGGATTTAAGTGTTTAAAAAAATGAGCTCTGTATTTTGAAAAGAATGTATTGACATCATTTTCCATTTATGGTTTACTCATTTTATATTGTTACTAAGGATTTAATGGAGCACTGCCAATTTACCGTCTCCATCTTAGTCATGGAAAGACTGATTAAGCCATCTAACAATAATGTCATTAACTGACTTAATCACAATTTAGTAAGTGATATTAAATTACTTTTTAAACAATGCCGTATTTCCTAGATGATCTGCAATGTTTAATTTCCAATATATTACAGTCATGCAACATTAAACACTTTACTAACATATCATTGCACAAGAAGGCATTCCACTCTTTGTAACGGTGCAGGCGACTTCACAAATATCTTGCAGCATCTGGAAGGTATCTGCCGAATTTCCTGGCCTCTGGCATGTCACCTTTCAACACATTCTGTTTTACTCCGTTCAATCCTAATGCACATAATGGCACAGTAGCAAGTTTCCAAAATCGATACAATTTAAAATTCATTTCAGTGAAAATATAGCCAGTATTATAATGAAGTCTGGCTACATATAACCTGAAATTGGATTAATCTTTTTCCTGATTTGCCAGCTCATATTTTACTTTAAATGAAGATTTCTCTTTTTTAAATAGAGAAATAAGAGACTTGCTTTTTTATGTATACGATGTTTGATAACATTTGGCACACATGTGTAAAAGAACAAAAATCTCAAACATTACTTATTATTTGAGGAAAAAGAACCAAGTGGCCTATGATTCCTTTACTGACAATTCTCCGTCATGTAGATATAATTGTACGGTATATGCAACTGTTATCTATTGTATTTTAGCTGTATTTCAAGTTTAATTCATGAAATTAGGATTTCTATATTTATTTTTAATTTACTTGTTTATAGCAAAGCCCCTAGGTAAACATGAGAAAGCACAAAAAGAAGGTGAAAAGAGCCTTCCATGAGCCTTAGATACTCTTTACAAACTTAGTATGTAAAATGTTTAGTTTGACATCGCATGTTGTTTTCATGTGTGTTACATAACCTATGGAGCAAGAGTCACGCTAAATGGCAGCCTGGTGGTGAACATGAGGTCCATTGTGTTCAGTACACATACCAATACATCAAAACTAAACTGTTTGCACTGCTTTGCATTTTTAATAAATGCCTTAGATTTTTGAACAAGCCAAGCCACCTCAGAATAGTTCACACTGGCGTTAAACTCTCAGCATTACTTGTGCACACACAATAAATAAGTGGGAAATGAAAAAGGAACAGTGCGTAATGTAGCCAAACCAGATAAAACAGATTGAGGCATGACAAACCAATTATCAAATTTTATAGCACATGCTCAGTCGATCTTTCTGAGGATATAGCAATAAAAGAACTGAAGAAAAACATTTCTGGGTGAGTAAACTTACTAACATTCGTTGGTACCAATCAATCCACAAATGCATGTGGAAAATGTGCAAACTATGCAGGTCCAGATGTTCTAAGACAGGAATGACAGCAAAGTGCTACCACTCTGCCTATGCTGAAGCATCTGTAGTAAACTTACTAAACTTCAACCTGATTAAAACCAAATGTGTTCCTACCAGTTCTTGTCACTTGACTTTTTTCAGTGATTATTGTCTAGTTGTCAACAGAACAGCACTGATGACAAATGACAATAAGAGCACTCAGAGACAGCTCTTTGAATTGAAACAATGACATGGATTCTGAAGTGTGCTGCGGAGGAAGACTAGCAGAAAAGTAAAGTGCACAAAATGGGTGAATCTCTCAGAAATGTTTTGCTTTTACCCTTCCTAAAATCACCTGTTTACACTTTTTTGAAAATATGTATGCAATCTCAAGATGCAAATCAATACTCAAGAACAATCTTGGCTTAAAAAATCGGGAGTGGTCTCCCCTTAGACTTTCTTGTATACTCAGATATGTGGATGGATATTTGAGGAGCAAACCGCAAGACAATGATTATATTTTTATATTATGTACATTAAGGAACCCTCAACAAAAAATCTAATCAAATTAATAATATACTGAACAATTATTTTAAAAGTAAAGTTGAATAAATCGGAGTCTGCAGCTGCATGAATAAAAAAGTACCACTTCCGGATAACGGAAATAGCCCAAAAGTTGATAGAAATCTATGTTTTGTACTTAATACTTGTATGCAAAATGCAAAAGTGAAAGCGTACTCAAGTTATTGTATTTACATACAGACAGACAGACACACAAGCATAATTCCTAAAATGGTATTTTCGGACTCAGGGAGGTCTAAAACGTTGAAATTCATCAAAATCTCTAAATGTAATTTCTGGAGGATTCCATTACATTTTCCTGTACTTTGTATACGAGAAAGTCAGGGAGGTCTAAAATGTTGAGATTCATCAAAATCTCGACATCGAATCTTAATAACAAAAACAATAACAACAAAATATAGTTTATTTACTGTATGTAGTGTTCTGTAGCAGCTGATAAACCCAACTAAAAATATATATATTTTTTAACGCAATGACTCTTTATTTCTGCAATGAATAATACTTCACAATAATACATCACTAACTGTATTATTTATTTAAAAAACAGTTAATTTTGGTTTGAAACTTCCGTCCTTAGGCACCACATTGCTTTTGGGCTTCTCGAAGAAATATAAAATAATCTTTTGTAAGTTGCTATTTTGTCTGTATTTCATGAAGATTAAATCTGTATGCAGTGGGGTTCTCAACTCATCAGCTGCTCATTGTCACTCATGTCGCCCCCTTCCTGGGCCTGCTGCTGTGAATGGAGATGATTGCTTCACATTTTCTTCTTTCAGATCTGCATTTTTACTAAAATTGACCCAAATCTCCTATATTTTGATAAAGTCAGCAATGTGACTTTGTTACAGGGTGAGGAGGAATGCTTGTATTAAAACCACTGGCTCCAACATTTCATTACAGAATTGTACTTCTAAAGTCATGCATTTTATGCATTAAGCTTCTTCCACAAATTATTATATTCACCTTGTTAGGAAGCTAATATGCCAAAAATAAAATGTAATATAGCCACCTGATATCTATCTATATATAAAATCCAACATCTGTCTGTCTGTATGTCTGTCCGCATTTCACGAGAGAACTACTTAACAGATTTAGATCAGGTTTTTTTCTGGAATTTGCTTGAACATTCCGGTTGATTTTTCGACTACTCTCATCGTTCTAAGAATCATAGTTTGCTTACAGGAGCGATATATTTGCGCTAATCCGACACAGAGGCTGTAGGTCTAGGGGAGGGGGAAGCGTGATGTCAGGAGTTGTGAGTCGGTCTGCCTCTGCGTTTTGGAGTGCATCTTGCCTCTGGTTAGCTAGCGATACTTTTTTGTTTATTGATTTTTAAAGTTTGTTCCATTTTCACTACTACGTGGGCGGAGCCGCTAAGGGTGGCTAGTTAATAATAAAAAGAAAGACAAGGAAGGAAGATTCAAACCCACTCGGGACCCTTGTTTGAAGCTGAAATTAACCACTCCCTTTGAGGTATATCCTTAGCATTGTATGCCAAACATGTTATTACAGCTCCTTATATAAACAGTCAGAATTTTAAAAATCTATGCAATTTCTTAAACCACTTATAAAATTATTGGGTTGTGGGAAACCCAAGGCAAACCTGTCAGTATTGAATGCTAGGCTAGAATCAATCGTAGTTAGTCTGGTCCGTACACAATATACAGTATATATACAAGAGAATACAATATGCACAGGCTGTATAACGGTCACTTAATTGTTATTATACAGTATTTTTATTTCATTCACAGCCTTCTTTTATTCTTAAGAACTCAAAGGTGTTATATGGTGGATCTTAACAACAATAAAGACAGTTTGTAATGGCACCCCTTCTCATGGGCTCACCACCTATGGGAGGAGCCAAGAAGGTCAGGTGCAGTGTGAGTTGGGGGGTGGCCGAAGGCGGGGACCTTGGCGGTCTGATCCTCGGCTACAGAAACTGGGTCTTGGGACGTGGAATGTCACCTCTCTGAAGGGGAAGGAGCCTGAGCTAGTGCGCGAGGTCAAGAGGTTCCGGCTAGATATAGTTGGACTCACCTCGACGCACAGCTTGGACTCTGGAACCAATCTCCTTGAGATGGGCTGGACTCTCTACTACTTTGGAGTTGCCCCCAGTGAGCGGCGCCGAGCAGGTGTGGGCATACTTATTGCCCCCCGACTTGGAGCCTGTGCATTGGGGTTTACCCCGGTGGACGAGAGGGTGGCCTCCCTCCGCCTTCAGGTGGGGGGAAGGGTCCTGACTGTTGTTTGTGCCTATGCGCCGAACAGCAGTTTGGAGTATCCACCCTTTTTGGAGTCTCTGGAGGGGGTGCTAGAGGGCGTACCTTCTGGGGATTCCCTCGTTCTGCTGGGAGACTTCAATGCTCACGTGGGCAATGACAGTGAGACCTGGAAGGGCGTAATTGGGAGGAATGGCCCCCCTGATCTGAACCCGAGTGGTGTTTTGTTATTGGACTTCTGTGCTCGTCACGGATTGTCCATAACGAACACCATGTTCAAGCATAAGGGTGTTCATATGTGCACTTGGCACCAGGACACCCTAGGCCTCAGTTCGATGATCGACTTTGTGGTCGTGTCGTTGGACTTGCGGCCACATGTCTTGGACACTCGGTTGAAGAGAGGGGCGGAGCTGTCAACTGATCACCACCTGGTGGTGAGTTGGCTTCAATGGTGGGGGAAGATGCCGGTCAGGCCTGGTAGGCCCAACCGTGTTGTGAGGGTTTGCTGGGAACGGCTGGCAGAGTCCCCTGTCAGAAGTAGCTTCAACTCCCACCTTCGGCAGAACTTCGACCACTTCATGAGGGAAGTTGGGGACATTGAGTCTGAATGGGCCATGTTCCGTGCCTCTATTGTTGAGGCGGATGACCGGAGCTGTGGCCGTATGGTGGTCGGTGCCTGTCGTGGCGGCAATCCCCGAACCCGTTGGTGGACACCGGCAGTGAGGGATGCTGTCAAGCTGAAGAAGGAGTCAAATACGAACTTTTTGTCCTGTGGGTGTCTGGAGGCAGCTGATAGGTACCGGCAGGCCAAGCGGAATGCGGCTTCGGTGGTTGCTGAGGCAAAAACTCGGGCGTGGGAGTAGTTTGGGGTGGCCATGGAGAACGACTTTCAGACGGCTTCGAGGAGATTCTGGTGCACCGTCCAGCGTCTCAGGAGGGGGAAGCAGTGCAGTGTCAACACCATATATGGTGGGGATGGTGCGCTGCTGACCTCGACTCGGGACGTTGTGGGTTGGTGGGGGAGTACTTCGAAGACCTCCTCGATCCCACTAACATGCCTTCCAATGAGGAAGCAGAGCCTGGGGACTCTGAGGTGGGCTCTCCCATCTCTGGGACAGAGGTCACCAAGATGGTCAAAAAACTCCTTTGTGGCAGGGCCCCTGGGGTGGATGAGATATGCCCGGAGTTCCTCAAGGCTCTGGATGTTGTAGGACTGTCTTGGTTGACACGTCTCTGCAACATCGCATGGACATCGGGGACAGTGCCTCTGGATTGGCATACCGGGGTGGTGGTCCCCCTCTTTAAAAAGGGGGACCGGAGGGTGTGTTCGAACTACAGAGGGATCACACTCCTCAGCCTCCCTGGAAAAGTCTATTCGGGGGTTCTGGAGAGAAGGGTCCGTCGGATAGTCGAACCTCGGATTCTGGAGGAACAGTGTGGTTTTCATCCTGGTCGTGGAACAGTGGACCAGCTCTACACCCTTAGCAGAATCCTGGAGGGTGCATGGGAGTTTGCCCAACCAGTCTACATGTGTTTTGTGGACTTGGAAAAGGCGTTCGACCATGTCCCTCGGGGAATCCTGTGGGGGGTGATATGGGAGTATGGGGTACTGGACCCCCTGATAAGAGCTGTTCGGTCCCTGTACAACCGGTGTCAGAGCTTGGTCCGCATTGCCGGCAGTAAGTCAAGCCCGTTTCCAGTGAGAGTTGGACTCCACCAGGGCTGCCCTTTGTCACCGATTCTGTTCATGACTTTTATGGACAGAATTTCTAGATGCAGCCAGGGTGTTGAAGGGGTCCGGTTTGGTGGACTCAGGATTGGGTCACTCCTTTATGCAGATAATGTTGTCTTGTTTGCTTCATCAGGCCGTGATCTTCAGCTCTCTCTGGAACGGTTCGCACCTGAGTGTGAAGCGGCTGGGATGAGAATCAGTACCTCCAAATCCGAGACCATGGTCCTCAGCCGGAAAAGGGTGGAGTGCCCTCTCAGGGTTGGGGGAGAGATCCTGCCCCAAGTGGAGGAGCTCAAGTATCTCGGGGTCTTGTTCACGAGTGAGGGAAGAATGGACCGTGAGATCGACAGTCGGTCTGTCATGGTGAAAAAAGAGCTGAGCTGTAAGGCAAAGCTCTCAATTTACCAGTCGATCTACGTTCCTACCCTCACCTATGGTCATGAGCTATGGGTAGTGACCGAAAGAACGAGATTGCGAATACAAGCGGCTGAAATGAGTTTCCTCCGCAGGGTGTCTGGGCTTTCCCTTAAAGATAGGGTGAGAAGCTCAGTCATCCGGGAGGGACTCAGAGTAGAGCCGCTACTCCTCCACATCGAGAGGAGTCAGATGAGGTGGCTCGGGCATCTGATCAGGATGCCTCCTGGATGCCTCCCTGGTGAGGTGTTCCGGGCACGTCCAACCGGGAGGAGGCCCAGGGTAAGAACCAGGACACGCTGGAGGGACTATGTGTCCCGGCTGGCCTGGGAACGCCTGGGGATTCTCCCAGAAGAGCTGGAAGAAGTGGCCGGGGAGAGAGAAGTCTGGGCCTCTCTGCTTAAGCTGCTGCCCCCGCAACCCGACCCCGGATAAGCGGAAGAGGATGAATGGATGGATGTAATGGCACCACCATTTGTATGATGGATATTGGAATACTTGGCAGAACCTATGTGAAAATACACCTTTACTGTATTACCAGAAAATGCACATTTAACTGTGCACAGTATATCAAAACCGATTTATTTAAGCTCAAGACAGTGACACAAAAATTGATGGCCCTGAGAGATGCCTACTTTACAGAGAATCAAAAAACCAGTAATGAAAAGCCCTGATAGTGTGATGGGTAGGGTCTACCAGGAGGAAATAAGTAATTTTTATATATATAGAGATTCAAGGTTGTGGGGCTGCTTGTAGGTGTCATCATCTTCATAACTTGATGAAAGTGCAGCCTTGTACTTCCGATTTGGTCTAAAATAAGATTTTCTAGTTAACACAAAACAATATATCACACAGGACCAGTTGATATGAGTTTTGTGAAATTTTATATCTCAAGTTCTCTCTCTTCCTTGTGCTTCCTGGATCTGTGTTCAAGCTGGAGCCTTCTCATATGAATCTGAAAAACAACACCAAAAAGGGCTTTTGTAAATGTGTGATGCTACCAAAATTGCCAAAAATTGCACAAAGTTAAATAGTAAAATTAACTTAAAATAAAATTACCCCTATTGTTCATACACAGAAGTGAATTGCTGTCTCTGTTAAAGAAATAGCCAGACAATAATAACTGAAAAAGATACACTTAAAATGGCTTATATTTGTTCACTATGTATGAAGCTTATGTAATTATTTCAGCAGTCGCTTCCACCATTTTGTGATGCATCATTTTGCTTCCAAGCCCTCTGTGCTGAAACTGCCACTGGTGAATCTTCATTATGCCGGCTTCTGCAGTGTCGTTAATCAGGCCTTATAGTGCCAGGGTCTGCACGGGTTTTGAAAGTTTTTCCCATGTATTTATTGATTGATTCTCATTTGTACAAACTAAATGAAACTCTTACATGCTCCATTGAATATTCTTCATCTTTATTATTTTAAAAAAAGTGGTACTGACTTTTAACGAGCAAGCCTTCTTGATGCACTGTAAACCGGAAGCACCGCTCATGTTTTTGAACATTAGCGCCAACAAGCGGAACAGCCTATAGCTGAATGAGACCTTTTATGACACAGAAAAAAGAGGCGTTTCTAGGCTCTGAAAACTTCTGGGCACACCCCAGGATGCTTTTCTGTGTCTTTATTTGTTGTGTGGTTCAAACCAGCTTTCCAGTCCAAATTGAGTAGCAACAGGTCCAGTCAGGGTTGTCCACTATCTGTGAAAGACAGTGTGCAAACTCCATGGAGGAAATACACCTCCCACCATGCCAGCGTGAAAACTCCACTGGTGTTCCGCTAAGTAGAACGCATGTGAAACTGTTCCTTTCAGAGAGTCAGTGAAACATTTTGCTTGTCAGTAAAAATACCTGAGGTCTAGAACTTGTTGTTCCCAAAGAATTAATAAATGCACCCGTGAGTTTGTTTTTAATATTGATGTGTATTAAAGTCCAGTATTTTAAAGTTGTATTTAATATTTGGTTTATTAGAAATGTTTGTTTCATTTAACATTTTCAGTGACCCATATTTGCTGGTAATTTGGCCCAATTTAAGGCCCAAGCTTACATGCTGTCAAAACAATTTGTCTAGTTTACATCAAATTGCAACTAAATTATTAATTAATACACACAGAAGCACATTTTATTAACTTTTTAAAAGTTTTCTTTAACTCTTTAAAAATTATTTTTAAAAGAACCTTTAAAACTATTGTCTAAAATGAAACTGGAATAATTCTTAATAAATATACCTTAACAAATTGAAAACAGAGAATTTAAAATGTATCATATACAAACTATTCAGCTCACTTTACCTGTGAACTACGAGGGACATTCAAAAAGTTTCCACATTTTTTTTAACTATTTATTAAGAATTTCAAAAACTAATTACATCACTTTTCTACATATTCACCTTCCTTTGCGATGCAATTTCCCCGCGTTGTAACTTTTTAATGCCCAATTACTACTCCTCCCGCCTTCACCATTTTCGACGAAAATACTAAAGTGTGGAAACTTTTTGAATGTCTCTCGTAGTATGATTAAGTACACAAAAGGAAATTTACATTTATAATATATTGTTTTAAAGTATACAAACAATACACCAAACTGTACATGTGAACAAGTATATTTAGGTTCAAGAATGCTTATTACACATGAAGCCTGTAAACCATGAGGCCTGATTTGGATCATTTATGTTAGGTAGAATGCCTAGAGGGGGCTGGGCGGTCTTGTGGCCTCGGAACCCCTGCAGATTTTGTTTTTTTTCTCCAGCCCTGTGGAGTTTTTTTTTTTCTGCCCTTTCTGGCCATCGGACGTTACTTTATTGACTTGTTACTTAGTATTGCCTAATTTTTATATTTTTTTTCTTTCTTCATCTTGTAAAGCACTTTGAGCTACATCATTTGTATAAAAACGTGCTATATAAATAAATGTTATTGTTAAGAACGCTAAAGCCAATTCACATTTATAATAAACTATTATAAAGTATACAAAAAATACACCAAAATGTACTTATGACCAAGTATACTTAAGTATGCTCAAGTACACTAAAGGACATTTACATTTATATTTTTTGAAAATATACCAAAAATACACCAAACTGTACTTTCAAACAAATACACTTAAGTTCAAGTATTTGCTTAAGTACACTAAAAATACATTTCCATTTCAAATATACTTTTTTGAAGTGTACAAAATTACAATTGAAGTGTATTTCAAAATTGCACTTAAAGAAAATATGCTTTTGTTATACAGTGGTACCTCGGTATACGTCCGCTTTGGAATAAGTCCAACTTGGTATACGTCCTGTTTGGACATGAAAAATTTTGCTTGGTATACGACCTTTGTTTGGAATACGACTCGTGTGCTACCCTTGTTTACCTCTCTCGAGACAAATTCACGACTGCCCACGAGCGTCAGTACGGCAGTTGCAAGCATTCAATGAACAACCCACGTACTACCTGTTGTATATGATTGTTCAATGATGCTTTTGTCCATTGCTTTATGTTCGGGTGTTGATTGCTATGGTCTGCGTCTTTTGAGATGTATGACTGCTGGAGGGAGGGGTGTGGTTTAGAAGGCACGCTATATGGAGAGTTGGTTAAACATGGTTCAGAATAAACAGCATTCGAAACGTTATTCTGAGTGTGTCGCTACTTCAATCTAGAGAACACTACACTACCCTTGTTTACCTCTCTCGAGACAAAGCCATGATTGTCCACGAGCATCAGTGTGGCAGTTGCTAGCATTCAGTGAACAACCCACGCTATAACTCTCTGTGAATTTTCACGTGATTTTGTATTTTTTCACGTAAATTTGAATTGATTGTTGAAAAGTATAAAGGTGGCATGCATATCCAGGACTTGGCTGCTGCATACCGTATGCCGAGAATAACGGTATCCACGATTGTGAAAAACAAAGACGTTATTAAAAAGTAAATTGAGGTTACATTTTCATTTATTTCATCTAATTGCTTTTGCATTTATGTATTTTAGTATTAAGCAGTGTTTAAATTATTTTATACAACCCCATCAATGTATACAGTAATATGCCAATAACAATACGATTTTTTTTCATGGGAACAGATTAATCATTTTCCCTTTATTTCTTATGGAAAAAATTTGTTTGGTTTACGTCCTGTTTGGTATAAGTCAAAGGATCTGGGAACGGATTAAGGATGTATACCAAGGTACCACTGTAGTTATAAAAATGTTAGGATATTATTCATATACTTTAGTATGTTACTTTTTCAGTAGGGTATCCAAGGTGGTGTAGAACATTTGCGATGCAAGTGGTTACATTTCATTTGCTTCTCCAACTGGAGCACACGCAGATGAAGTGACTTGCTCATAGTCACACAATGGTGTCAGCTGCAGGATTTGAACCCACAACCACAGGGTTTGAAATTCTTAAACACTACACCACACAACTTGCCTTTAATTCCAGAATGACTGTGATCTAACTGGCGCAGATCAATATCAGTTTGAGCAACTAATAGTATTATTCCGTTGTAAGAACTACAGTTTTCTAATCGTAGTAAGGTGTTTTATTACCACAAATGACTGTCCATACAATATTCCTGTCCATCCATATAGTACTGGGCACACAATGCAAATCCTTTCAAATTGCAAGAAAATGTCAAAATACCACTTGAAAGATCTTAGCCCATTGTGTGACTTTACTGAGATCTCTGCTGGAACTCGACAGGAGACACTGGTGAGATTACTGGGATATTTTTTCTCAGGAGAAAAATCTGAGAAGTACGAGTATGAGACAAAACAACATGTCTCCATTTTATTTCTTTCTGATCTCATTGTTGTCTAGGATAAACCAGAGAGATATTAAGGAGATCTCTTTTTTGATTTTTCATTCCTACTATGCCTCATTTGTATTTGACAGTTTATTACATAATTATTTTTTAATTTGCCACTACTGCACTTGTTCCAGGGTAGAATTGCACATAGAGGTGCTCTGCTTAAAAAGATAACAAATCAAATATATAAATATACATGGAGACACGTGTTATTTAGTATTAGAGATGCTGTACAGCTAAACACTTTTTTAAGTAGAGAATGTATAAATACAGTAACAGATGCATAAGATGTGGTTTGATCAAGCTAATCTATATATATAATTCACTAAGGGCACGCAAGACAGTGAGCGCAAGCAAGACAGAGCCCTGCCCGCCAACTCTAAGACCATGGGATATGCTCGACCGAGCCCTGCCTGTCAGCTCTAACCCTCCTACCGCCTCATGGGATACGCACAACAGAGCCACGCACGCCAACTGTAACCTTCCTCCCGAGTCCAGCGTCACTCTCAAGGCACGCAACAACTCACCAAACACAGCCTCAGTCGCTTTCTTCTGTGCAAAAGTCCACATGCACCTCTGAGCCAAGATGACTTTACACCACACACAAGACAGAGAGCCACGATCGCCAACTCACAGAGCCCCACCCGCCAACTCTAACTAAGGGCAAGCAAGACAGAGAGCCACGCCTGCCAACTCACAGAGCCCCGCCCACCAACTCTAAGGTCATGGAATAAGCACGACAGAGCCCTGCCAGCCATCTCTAATCCTACTTCTGTGTCCACAGTCGCTCTCGATTGAACAGCAATAATTAGCAAACAAACAAAGATAACTGGCAGTAACAGTGCAAAATTCACAATTGGTATGCCAGTTTGAAAAGATAAGTTTAGAGGGTAGTTTTAAAATGTGTTATTGAATCAAGTTGATGTGTATTAGAGAGAAGAGAATTCCCGACTTGAGGAGCACTATGAGAGACGCTCGAGCTCCCATAGCACAAAGTCTGATGTGCGGTTCCAAAAGTACAGCTGCAGATGAGAATCAGAGTGAGCGAGACGAGTGTCAGTCTGTAGGAGATCAGTGAGGTTGTGGAGAGCTTTAAATGTTAAGAGCAGTATTTAGTATTGTATTATGTGGTTAACAAGGAGCCAGTGAAGTTGAGAGAGAATAGGTGTAGTATGTTCAGTGGATTTAGAACAGCAGGTTATTATCCTGGCAGCAGAATTTTGAATAAATTGTAAGCGATGGATACGTTTTTGTGGGATGACAGATAGAATACCATTACAGTAATCTATACGTGAGGTGACTTGGGCATTAACCAATACTTTAGTACTGTGTTGCGTAAGAAGAGGACGAAGTCTAGAAATGTTTAGGAGATGGAAGAAAGCAGTCCGAGAAGTGTTACTTATACGGGAGGAATTATTTAATAATAATAATAATAATTGCCATTATTAGTGTATAAATGGATATAAATAATTGCATGTAAATGATTCGCCAAAATCTGTTGTATGTAAACGATACTGTTTAAAATGTTATTGTTTTTTCATCAGAAAACCCGGTTTCCACGTCTACCTGTATTAGTTTAAATGGCACTTTTACCACTCGCAATAGGGCGGACGTGCTGACTTATCGTGTCGACTGGGCAACACAGTGAATGCGGCGTCTATCTATATATATCTATGTTTTCCTTAGCCAGCTACAGGAAGGTACTCTCTCGATCATTGGCATTGGTTTTGCTCCTTGCTATTTTCGTTATACTGCAACAGTGGTTTTCTAAGCCTTTGTTATACTGATTTCCTTTCTCACCGTTTTCCGTTCCTATTCTTACACCGCTGTATGCTACAGCGGGCTTTGGCTAGTAATTCTTAAAACTATTGAGCAAAAAGTGTGTTTCAGGGTATTTACAGATTTCATGTTTGGCTTCCCTAATTTGCTGTTGTTTTTCTGTTTGCTGTTTGTTCCCATATATAAAGACTAAGTCATCAGAAGTCTCATTTCAGCTCTGTGCTTATGTACATCCAACGTAATATTTGTCTCCAGACCTCTAATAGTTTGATCGGAGGGTACATTTTGAGAAGTACACTTCAGGAGCTTTTGCACATTTCTGTGTTGCAAATAATAAAGTATTATTGTGCTTGCAATGAGGAAAGGCAGACTTTTAGTAATGGAAATGACCAGGAAGAAATATCAAAGATCAAGACACAATCATTTGGTAACAGAGGGTCCATCCTATCTTTCAACCATTCGAAACGCTGAACCAAAAATCAAAGCCAAAAGCCACAAGAGGGGGTCTGAATATTAAATGTAACTCCTAAACACCAACACCAAACACACAGATTTTTCTATTGTTTTATCCACAAACGTGGAAGACCTTTTATCCTGTGATGGTGATGACGTCAACACCCCACACCTTCAAGGGATGCTGTGTAGCAAATAGGATGACACAGATATATATCTTAACAAACGGACTTCTCTATTGAAGACAGCTTTCTCATGAAATCTCTGCAGTAACTGTGCGAATTAAATCACATTTAATAGATCAAATATTTGTTTACTGTTTGTATATGACATTACAACAACAATGATATCAAAATTACATAGAGCTTAATTCTAAAAGGGATTGGGAAAATGCAAGTTCACCAGCCACAGATCTTTATTAAATTCTTGTATGTTAACATTCTATATTATAACCTACTATCTATTAACGAAACTAAATAACAAACCTTTCTGTGTTTACTATGAGCACAGACAGAAAGCAAACATAATTTTAACACATGAAATACATAAGAAGGTACCTCAGCCATATCACTAAAAAAAATGAAATGTAACCAAGTTAAAAGTTTTTTATATCAAGCCATTAAATCTTTTTTTTTTCTTATTATAAGGTGTATTGACATGAAAATAAATGTTTTGAAGATTATTTAGCTTTTCTTTAGAAATCCAATTAAGTAAACTTTGCTTACCACACTGGCGGATTTTTTGCCACATAAAGGCAAAACACCAAGTTCTCTACCTGTGGTCCCCAAAGCAACCAGGGCGGTCGCCCCCCGTGGTCTGGAGGAGGTGCAAGCCCTCCTCCGGTCCTCCTGGGCGTCCCGGCTGGGTAGCAGTCCCAGCCACTCGCCACAACACGTATTTATCTTTAAGTCAATACATCTTATAATAAGGAAAACAAGACATAGCGGCTTGATATAAAAACTTCTCACTTGCTTAGATTTCACTTTTTGCAGCAGTATAAAACAATTGAACTATAAAAGTTACAGTAAATGGCACATTTATGAACTAGGTCATTGTACTCTGCAGAATTCTGTTCTATTGAACTCTAAATTGAGTTTTTTTTTTTTTTTCAGAAATGAAATATACCAAGCTACAAACTTTCTCAATTTCTCAAATGAAAGATGCAGTTGAAGCATAAGTTTGATATTTTTCAAGCTGAACTTACTTTTTCACAATATTATATATTAATTTGCAACAGTGAATTTTTTATTAAGTGAAGCAATTTTTATAAAGTTTAAAAAACATTGTGCCCATTCTTGGAGTGTAAATGTAAAAAAAAAAACATGTTAAAACTTACTCAATACGTCCACTTTTGAATTCTGACACCATGCCTTCCTTGTTTCAGAGTTATGTTTATGACACCAAAATGAAATCAGAAATAATACATTTTATCAGAGTTTTTTAGATCTATTTTTCTACAGGTAGATATATGATCCTGCTCAAATGACTATAAGAAGTGGTGGCTCTATGGCTAGGAATCTGCACTGGCAATCGAAAGGTTGCCGGTTTGAATCCCATAAACACCAGAAGTGACTCTACTCCATTGGGCCCCAAAGCAAGGCCCTTAACCTGTAATTGCTCTGTCCCGGGTATGACGTTAATCTGCATTCAGTGGGGAAAACTTGGGGGGACAAATCCTAAAAAACAAGTCAATTAAAATGAAATGAAGAGGAGTTAATTAGCAGCAAAAACAGGTCACTAATTAAGACAAGGATTAGAATGAAAACCTACAGCCACTGGGACTCTCCAGGACCGGAGTTGGGGACCCCTGCTCTAGAGAAATTCAAGACACTTCCAGATCAGCCAAGAAGTACACTATATGGCCAATAGTATGTGGATACCTCCCAAAAATATGAAGTTCAGATGGGCCGGCCACACCAATTGTTAAACGGTTCATTAAATCAATAGCCATGTAATCTCCATTGAAAAACACTGGAGGTCCTGCTGAAGAGCTCAATGATTTTAAGAGAGGAATAGAGAGGAGGAGAGACCACCATACACTTCAATCCACAAGTGACATGTTGGTACGCCTCAATGCAACTTTTCAGAATCCAGGTCCATTTACAGGTTGGGGAAAAGGAATAAAGTTGCATGGAAGCATAGGGAAGGGTATATGAAGGCACGTTTCACTAGTCAAGCTCTTTAAGTGTTTTCACTTCAAGCTGGGTTTATTTTGAGTTTTCTCCCTGGTTTCACTTGTGAAGGTGCAATCATCTGCTTTGTATGTATCTCGAGAACATCAAGCAGAGTGGGAATGGCCGTTTAGGCGAAGGGTCCTCAAGTTGGGAGTAGTGTCAGCTGTGTTACGGCCTTGTTTTAATGTACTATGGACAGCTGTCTTGTATGACGTTTGACATGGAGATTGAGGAAGGTATTCAGTGGGAGGTTGTGTTTGTGTGGCTAAGTTAGTTTATTATGTTCTATATTTTTGTGAACATTTTCAAAACTATTTTTGTTACACTGCAATTCTTCTGTTTTATATATTGTGAATTTTGTTTAATGTGAATGCAATCAGTGTATCATTTGTACAGTGGAACCTTGGTTCACGACCATAATTCGTTCCAAAACTCTGGTTGTGAACCGAAGCAATTTCCACCATAGGATTGTATGTAAATACAATTAATCCATTCCAGACCGTACGAACTGTATGTAAATATATTTTTTTTTAGTTTTTAAGCACAAATATAGTTAATTACACCATAGAATGCACAGCGTAATAGTAAACTAAATGTAAAAACATTGAATAACACTGAGAAAACCTTGAACAACTAACTAAACTAACACTGCAATAGTTTGCGCTATAGTGCTAGGAACCGCTCGCTAAAAACACTTTTTTTTTAATGAGTTTTAAGCACAGGGAAAAAAATGAACATTTGAAAAATCCGTACTTTAATAAACCACCAAGAAAAGTAACATTGCCACAATGCATGCTATGAACCGATCACTGTAAACAGAACTGAAAACATAAACAAGCCTTTTCTACCTTATGCGTCCAGCCTTCCCTGTCTTGCTTGCTCGCTCGCTCTCTCTCTATGTCGTGTGTGTGTGTGTCTCTTTCGCGAGCCCGGAGCGCCTGTGTGTGTGTGCCTCTGTCTCGCGCACCTGTGTGTGTGTGTGTGTGTGTGCGTCTCTATCGCGCGCCTCTGTGTGTGTGTGTGTGTGTGTGTCTTGCGCGCGCGCCTCTGTGTGTGTGTCGCGCTCTCTCTCTCTTGCTCGCTCGCTCGGAAATGCACAGGGAGAGACTGAACATGTACAAACCTAAAGGGAAACTGGCTTGTTCGTATACCGAGTGTGTGGTCGTGAACCGAGGCAAAAGTTTGGCAAACTTTTTGGTCGTAAACCGAGTTGTACGTGTACCGAGACATTCGTGAACCAAAGTTCCACTGTATATAGTTCCAGTTCGCTTGTTGCAGCAGGGGGGGAGCTTTAATTAATGTAACACCCATAGGACACACTTGTAGTGTACAGCAGACTCCTGGCAAAAGCTGGATGATGCTTTTGCAGGTAAGGCGCTTCTCAATACTCTCCATCTCTCGTGTAAGCTGACAAGTTTTGAATTAGTGTTTTCTGTCTGAAACTGCATGGAAACATCACATCATGTGGTTATTGATGTTTATTGAGGTTCTGTTGTCACTTTTGGTTGGCAGAAATGGATTTTAAAAGTGTTTGGTTTAACAGAGATCCAGCCTCATTAGTATATTGCTTGGCTTGCTACAGGAGACTGAGAGAGCGCCTGTCGCTGCGTGTGCTGACTGTGCCCCTTACTACATGTCTGGTAGGTACTGTATGTTGCAACGTTAATTATTGTCCTTCATTGTTATTGTTTATATGCATTTGTTAAATTTGTATTTATTGTATTTGTGTATATATGTAAAAAAAAGAAAAAAAAACTGGATGACGCTTTTGCAGGAGGCGCCTTTCACTGCGTGTGCTGACTGTGCCCCTTACTGCTTGTCTTGTAGTTGGATGACGTTGTTGCAGAATAAATGGCAAAATCCGGATATTGGTGTGTCTGTCTTCTTTCATATCATCAGCAACTATTTTAAAGCCGCTACACTTGGTGGGTTTACAGCATGTAGTGTGCATCTAAGCGAATGCACATCCATGTGCTAGAAGGCTTAGTTTAATAATCTAATGAGCCTTGCAGATGGAAATGACATGACTTTTTAATCTGTTCACGTGAAACTGGCCAACATGGTAAAATCTGGATGTGTATTTCTGGGGGGGTGAAAAAAACAAAAGAGAGAGGTGGTATCTTGGTGAAGTTGGAAAGTTAAAGTTGGAAACAGAAATTGGAAGGTTTTGAGTCTCGTGGAGGAAAAAGATCAAAGACGTTTCTCTCTTTAAACATTTCCCACAAAAAAGAGAGACTGAGAGCTGTTAGAGGGGATTTTTTTTTTGGTGTCTGATCTATTTATACTATTTATTGAAAACTGTTTCATTTAAACAAAGTGCATTTTGGATTGATTTTTTTTCTTTTAGTCTGGGCACAATAAAATCAATAAATGCACAAACCACTGGTATCTTGGACTCAGCAGCCTTAGCCATGGAAATTAGGCATTGTCTCCAAGAAAGATAGCATGTTTAGTGATGTTAGAGGTTCCTCAAATTGCTATTTACACTTCTTGATTGACAGCCTCATTTGGATGTTTCCCAGCCTTTGATGAGAATAGCCTTGGTGATGTCCCACCTGCACTTGTGAGCTATCAGATGGCTTAGGACAATTTTAAGGCTGTCTGAAAGTCATTCTCCATCGTCTTTCAAAAACTTGCAAAACGTCACCCAGACACTGGTCTTTGTGTTGGCCAGGGTTGTGGCTGGCACCTTATTTGTTACTCTGGTATCTCCTAGTCAACCTGGGAATCTTTTTACTAAACCTGAAAAGAAGGCCCCTTTCTTTAGCCAGATAATTTCTGTAATTGTTTTGCCCAACAATGGGGTTTTGGACTGTCATTATAACAAACACTACCTATTTACCACAACATCTTGCAGTTACTTCCACTACTTGAGACATTGAACAGGGACCCTCCACACTCCTTGCCTCTGACTCTAGCAAATTTTAGAAGTTTCTCCAGCATCTTTTTAATAACTCTGTCAAAGACACTTTTTTCATTATGTAAATTTAAGAGTTTTCCTAATCAGCAGCATTACTCAATTTATTAACCTCCATTGTCACCCATTGCACGGCTGTGCTTGGGTCCTAATTTGGGACCCTAAGGTGACTCCCAACCTCTCTGCCTCTCTCTCTCTCTGTCTCATTTTCATCTGCACCACTGGTAAAGAAATTATGTCAATATTAAAGATATTTAAAAAAAATTGCATTCTACTTAAAATTTTCAACAGATTTCCAGCATAGTTGACTGTCTGCCAGTATGTATTGCTTATACTAAGGGCTTCCTCTTACAAAACAAATATGGGTAATGAAGATTTATACATCTGCTGCATCATAGTGATCTACACAATATCAGCACAGAAATGTTTCTGTATACAACAGAAATATAGATTTAAGACACACGTGCACAATGCCAAGAGAATTCTGTATGAATTATGATCCTTACAACATAAAAGTCTGAAAAGAACTCAAAAGTATTAAAACTAAACTTCATTGTGTTTTATCTACCTCTCTCATCTCTGTCATATCAGGTGTTCATTTGTCATATACAAAACGTTATTAAAGTGCAATCCAATTCTCATTTTTCACTTACTGAAGTTATTTATCACTCCTTTGGTTAAAGTATTGCAGTTTTCTTTTTAGTGGTTTTCTAATATAAATTACCAACAGAAAATAATAGGTTCACAGTACTCCTGCCAAAATATTGACTTAAATCAAATTCTGCCACATCCACACTGTATTCTTATCTGTTATCAAATCATTTTTTAAAATTCGGCTACTGCCTTTCAAATCTATCAGCATCATCATTCCAAAACATCTATGTTTATGCAGCCTTCTCTGTAAAAACCTGTAATACAGCAGAGATCTTCTGAAGCTTCTTTTTTTTACTAATTCAAAGCTAAGCCTTGCAATTCTCGCCAACTACTTATTCAACTTTATGGGTCTAATTTCTGGAGCTCTTTTCCTGGATCTATTCATGAGGTTCCATCTGTCATGATGGTCAACATGAGGTTTAATTTGCTTTCCAAGCTACTATTATTGAATTTACTATTTGTTTTCTCTGTATATTTAACCATCACATTGCTGTGTGTAGAGAGACAGATGGATGACAAAAAATAGTAAATCACATATTCTATCTATTCCTTTATTTCTGGAGCCCACCATATCACAGGGGCTAAGACCTCAACATAGTCATGTTCACACCTACATTCGTTTATATTGGAATAATTTAATCTTTGTAGTTTAAGGGTCAGGTAGCATTTTTGTTTTTGAAAATGAAATGGGAAAACTACAGGTAGACTGACAGCCTCAACCAAAGAGTAATTGTAGCCTAGTTAGAGCTGGAATGAGTGAAAAATGGATGCTTTGCCCCTTATATACCATTCATATTATTTTTAGGTGTATGCCAGGAGTGGTTGAAGCAAAATGATTTGATCCATTTATTTCACCAAAATATAAAGCACACCAGAATCTTGGGTACTGTCAATTTTCAATCGCTCTTTAATCAGAAGCACCATAATCTAATGTCGGCAGTGTCTTGTTTTTAAATTGTACAATGAGTAATTTGCAGCAGATTGTTTATAGTTCTTTTTGGATTTTGTGACGCTCCACAACATCTCTTTAATATATTTTATAAGACAAACTTTATTTTGAAATGTGTTCCATCAGTGCCATTAGTTCCGTTGGCGTTGTCTTTAGTTTTGTTATTTCCCCTTATTGTTTGTCTCCCTGTTTTATACTTTTTACTTGTACAGAGTGGAAGTGAGAACTGCATCTTTAAGAGAGGACAAGTACTGAGTACTGGCCAACTGTAAGGGTAGGAATTAGCTTAAAGTAGCAGGATGTCCTAAGTAGCAGGAGGGAATTTCAAATCCAGAGTTCCTAAACAATTACTTTTTCTGCAAGAGAAATAATAGATGGAGGCCTGTTCTGCACATAATGGGCTGCACAACCACAAACAAGACCATTCAATTGATGACAAATCTCTTTAACCATTATGGGATACAGGAAATCCTGTTAGTGATGACAGACTACATTTCATTGTGCAAGAGTTCACTGCACTGTTGAAGGCAAACCAAGTTAGATACATTCGCTCAGCTCCATATCACAGAGATTCGTATAGACCCTACACAAAGAGATGAGCAACTAATTAGGAAAGACTCGACTTTTTTCTGACAAGCCAGAAAGATCCGCACCCTACAAGAAATGTCTCCAGCAATGGCTTTTATACTATCATCATCATTTACACACCCATTTAGATGCTCTGAAACCCAATGTGGAGTCTACTATGAGGCACATATAAGACTGCAAAATCCATTGTAGAAATTCATGATCTAGCAGTGTTTAAGCCAAAGATGCTGATGAATCAGCACACTCTGGCATTGTCGTCACTAGTTTGTATTCCTGTTTTTATGTATTTTGTAATTTGCTTTTGTATTTTTGGTTTTGACGGCTGCTTTGCTTAAGGAAATGTGTATGGTTTGAGCTCTCTGGGTTTGTTTGCTTTAAAGCTAAAACCTATTTTTTGCTCCTTTTTTTCTGCCTTTCCTTTATTGAATCTTTCTAAAAAGTCATTCTGTCTATTGTAAAAGAAAATCTTGAGACAAGACGAGGCTATTGCCAAGAGATTTTTTCAAGTCCCGTCCTCCTCTTAACCATTTACAATTAACGGCCCACACCCACGGTCCTCTCACCTCTCATTCGTGTGAATGCTTTTGTCAGACACAGTTCCTGTGCTCTCAGCTCTTATGAATGTTTACGTTTTCCTCACTTTAAGTTCCCAAATAAAAGAATACTTATTATGTCCAAATCTTAAAGAAGAATTTCATCCCAACACAAAGAAATGATGAAGTCAAACGAATTAACACAATGCAAGTCCAAACACGGAATCAAAATTCAATGCGATATTGACGAAAAGTTAATTCCAAATATTGTTTTTACTAAAGTTTTACAGTAAAATTGTAAGTTTAAAAGTATTTGCATGTTAATTTCAAGCCAAACAGAACGAAAACGTATAATGCAATGAATACCTCTAATGTAACATGAAACATAATTTTCTTTCAATTTATTACATTTTACTATTTTTAACTATGGCTAATTACTTGCTGTAATGTAAAATACTTAGTTCTATTATGCATATGTAGCAATTCACATGAAAACAACAATCTGTTTAAATTGTACATCTGTTTCCCCATACGCCAGTGGCAGAGCCTCGAAGTGGTTAGCGCGTAATGCCCACCTGGGGGTTGGCGAGCGAAGTAAGCATTTAAATATAAAGAAACTTTGATTTCATTGTCCTTTAGGACCAGAGGTTATGTGGTTTGACTCTCCACCTTTTTAAACTATGTAAAAGCCTATTCTCCATTGTGCAGGCCAAAAACCTATTAATTGAGTTTGTGGGTAGGCTGCCTGGAGTGACGCTAATCTAGTGGGCCCAGGCCTAAAGGTAACAGCAGGTCTGGCATTTTGTGGGTTTTTTGGAGGCCTGCTTCCCTTTTTGTTATTTTTTGTTGTAGCAGGAACCACAATTGCTTGAGATTATTTGTGGGCCAGAGAGAGAGAGACATTGATGTTGAGAATAGTGACTTCTCAAAGTGGACCTGGCATGTTGGGGCTGCTGAAGAATAGAAAGATCATGTGGATCAACTTCTTCCTCAGCAGAACCAGGTGAGTCCTGAAAAGCCAACTGAAGCAAAGGATGTACAGCCACCTGATATTCCCGCATGCTGTTGATGGCATTACATTCTTCCTAAGTAAAGCTAACATCAGACCCCTAATGACTTCCTGAGGAAACCACAAATCACCTGATGCCTCAACAACAAAGGGAAATCGTCAAATGATGTCCTGATGTTGTAAAATATTATAAAACTACACCTGTATTATTAGAGATCAGAATAAATCCCCTGAACTTATGTGTGGCTTGGAGTAGTTCACCCTTACCCCTAGCTTAGTTAGTCATGAAATTAATGATGGCCTTTCATATGAATTTTTCAGTATGGAAAAGTAATATGTTTCATGAGACAGCTTTTATTTTGAAATGCTTTGTGTGTGAATCATAAGGCCTTTGATTTGGCTGCTGAATTTTAGAAGTGTCTGTTAGTCATCCAATTAGTTTGATCTGGAAGTGATTCAATAAATCTGGACCTCCTTGTATCCCTCTTTTTCAGCTACTTATTCAATGCAGATACTGTAATATTTAAGTTCTGTTGTAAGTGTTATGACACCCAGGACATAACAGTAGTATTACTTAAAGAATGTAGAATTGGCCTTTGGTGATAACCTACAGACTTTTAACTTTACTGACAAACCCCAAGCTTGCCCAGAGGGGACTGGGTGGTCTCTTGGTCTGGAATCCCTACAGATTTTATTTTATTTTTTTCTCCAGCCTCTGGAATTTTTTTTTTGTTTTTTCTGTCCACCCTGGCCATCGGACCTTACTTATTCTATGTTAATTAATGTTGACTTATGTTTATTTTTTATTGTGTCTTCTATTTTTCTATTCTTCATTTTGTAAAGCACTTTGAGCTACATTTTTTTGTATGAAAATGTGCTATATAAATAAATGTTGTTGTTGTTGAGCTAGGCTAGATTGTTTAGGTGTGCTCCATGCAAATCTATTTCAGTTTAGAGTTGGGAAAACATCAACAAAAACTAATCTACAAGCAGGAAGTGTTGTCAAAAACTGGAGGAAAGAAGGAGAAAATGTACAGATTAACAGTAGGAAATTAAGAACAAGGGAGGAGAGCAAAAAATGGAGTGCAAGAAGAAAGTAAACTACCTATCCTGTCATAGTGATAAAGGAAAGACCATGCAGTACTGACAGACGTTTTTTTATTTTGAGTGTTCTTTAAACCAATTATTTAAATTGTTAATAAAACATGAAATTTCAAATATGAGGAATGAGGCCATACCAGTACAGAATCTCTTCTCATCAGTCCAAACTCTGCATTAGAATTGTTGAGTAATTCTAAAAAACACAATAAAAATTTGAATACTGCATATTTAGAATGAGCTTTAATGAAATCACCACTCAGTATGCAAGACACAAAACTGAATAAAAGCTCAGGCCAAGGAAACTACACAGATATCCAGTTAATCATGCCTGTGTGTGACCTGCCAACTCCCAGAATAAGCCTTTGTTTATTACAAAGATTATTCTCAAATAATGTGTCTTTAAAAACAACTTCTTTTTATTATCATTTTTATTATTTTTGAAACACCAACTTAAATATTATTTATTTATTATTCTGATGCAGTACAAGAACACATTCATTGAGGAATGAGCAATTAGATTGCAGTGCTTGTTGTTGGCATTAAGTGAGCAACAAGCACTCAGGGAATGCAAACAGATTATACTTTTTTTTTTAACAGCAATCCAAAAAATACAGCATGCAAGTCAGAAAACTAGATCATTCCAAATGTGTTATTTAAATGTCTTCACCAGGTTTAAGGGGACCACAGTATAGCTTTGGTGAGCACTGCTACCCCGAGTGCTGGGGATCTGCATTTGATCCATAACCTGATTGCACTCCACATTTCCAATATCGTTCAGTTTAATATATTCTTGTACACTGGTCTTCAGTGAGGTCAGCTCCAGAGTGCTTACATAGTTTTATAATTATAATGTGATAACACTAAAGTATATATATCCTCATGACACTTGCATACCTCATCACACATGTCAATGGTTAAAAACTACAAAATCAAGCCAATATAATGTCCTATCAAAATAACAATTCAAATATGGCCAGATGACTGGAACAAAAAAAATTGCAGTTGATGAAATGAACTCCTGGTGGAGCATTGCTGGGGCCAGATAATAATCTCATTATCTGAGATAATAAAAAGGTCCCGTTACCAGTGTTACCAGTGTTGATCATCCAGGGATGTAGTCTTTGAACTGCTGTAGTAATGTGTCTATTCATGCACTACCAAAGTAAAAGAAAAATCACCTATTAAGTATCCTGTAAAGTCAGGAAGAGAGAACAGAAAGAAAAGGTAATTACCTTTTTATTTAGTAGAAGTGAAGGCAAGACGATGCTTTCAATAGCAATTTAGTGCTGCTTCAGCAGCGCAACACAGCAAGGTGCTGGCAGTCCAGCAGCAGTGCCGCTATGGAGGCCTACATAGCTTTACTCAAAGTCTGGTTCCAACACTGGCAGCGTGCACCCATCCGCTCAAGTAAGAAAAAAGTGTTTTGTTTCATTTACTGCAGAATGTAAAGGGGATCCTGAAGGTTAACTAAATCATAGACTTGGGAAGAGAGGTATTAATTTACCTTCGGTATGGAGTCTGAAAGTTCTCAATCCCGATTCCCATACATGCTCGTGTGTGCCTGCTTGGCCGCTTGTATTTTAATAGACGCAGTGTAGAGGTGGATGCAATGTGAAGCGTTAATGTGCCCACGATTGGTTAAAGGGTGTCATAGAGCTTCAGAATTGGTTGGAAAAACAGCACTAAGCAGAAAAGGTTCTTCCTGCCTGCAGGGGTCATCTTTCGACCAAGTTGTATTGGTGAGTGTTTGGTATAACTCAGCCTTTAAAGTACATCAAGCACAGGGGCTTCTGCCTAAATTGTTTGTATTATGGGCTGCACACTACATCCCCCAGAAAGCTTGGTGGCATCAGGTTGCATCGGGGCCACCGGAGCTCAGCATTGTTGGGCTCTGTGGCCACCGCCAGGGGGAGTTGCATGGCTTCCTGAGCCTGTCTGGGCGGAAGCGCAGCCTGAATTAGGTCAATCATCACCTAGAGCACATCCGGGTGGGTTAAAAGAGGAGCCTGCAGCCACTACTCTAGGCACCAGAGTTGGGAGGAGGAGGAGGAGGACAAAGCTGCCTGGGAGGAGTGGAGGAAGAAGAGTGTATTTTTGATGTGCGTTTTTGTGTGTGTTTTGGGGACTGTGTAGGGTCTGTGGGACACGGGGAAGACGTACCCACGGCTGAAGAAAAAATACATTATTGTTTAATTTTCACATGCCTCCGGTGTCAGTCTGTGTCGGGTCGGTGCTGATATAGCACTTTATCCCACTATATATATATATATATATATATATATATAGTCAGAGATAGCTGGGGAGGCAACCTGGCCGGGATGCCCAGGATGATCGGAGGAAGGCTTGCGCCTTCACCAGACCATTAACTTTGGGGGCCACGGGTACAGAGCTTTGAAGCTCCACCCTGTAGGGGCCCGTGGTCACCGCCAGGGGGCGCCCCAATGCCTTGGAGACCCTGGACCTCAGCACTTCCGCCACACCCGGAAGTGCTGGGGGGAAGAAGAGCAGGGACACCCGGAATACTTCCGGGGATGCAGCCAGCATTTCCGCCACACTGGGGCGTGTCGGTGGGAGGCTGCCGGAACACACCTGGAGCAGATCCGGGTGCTTAAAAAAGGAGCCGCCTCCCTTCAGACAATGGCAAGAGTCAGGAGTGGAGCAGGACGGAGCTCTGGAGGAAAGAAGGAGGCGGCCTGAAGAGAAAGGCTTTGAGTTGTGGCCAGGACTTTGGGGACTTGTGGGGTTTGTGTGGCACTTATGGACTTGTAAATAATGTATAATGAACGTGTCCGCCTGTCTGTGTCCGGGCCAGTCTCCACAATATATATTCTGTATTTATATTTCTCCTAATATAGTTTTTGGTGGAGGTATTTATGTGAATTGGGTTTGCGGTACACTTTTTGTCTTTTTGTATGTGCACTGATTTTCTTTCTTTGTAAATATTTTTGCAGATCATCCTGTTTGGAGAACTGTTTTATTGTGGAGTTTCTACCTGACACCATTTTTTATTGAGGAAGACTGCCAATATACATTTATTGTTCTTGTTTCTTTTACATTTAGGGACTTGCCATATTCACTGTAAATCCTGTACAGCTTCACCTTTTTTTTGGGACATTGCTTGTTTGTTTTCTGTGTGTGTCAGTTGCGCTATGGACTGTGTATAAAGCCCACAAGATACCGTTTAATGTGCACCTGTAAATAAAAAAACACTTTTGATTTTGAAACGCAACCTTTTTGTGTCTGTCCCTTCCTTTCTAACATCTCTCATTTCAGATTCCGATTGGCATCAAACTTTAAGACATCCAGTGTGTAGTCTGGTACCCTCTTTCTCACTACACGGGGTGTCACAATAGGTTCTACGAAATCTGCCTATATATTGATCTTCACTAGGTAGTATAATTTCAATTGTGCATACTGATGGTAGATCAGCAAAGTTGTGCTTTTTTATCAATGCAGGAACACACAACAGAATAATGAAGAGTTGAAATAGAATTTCCTTTCCATAGCTAACCAAACAGTAAAAGTATTATTACTTTCTGATTCTATCAACTCAAAGAATATATTGTAATTGACAGGGACTGTGAAGCCTGAGGCAGGTCAGTAGAGTTGGATTAAGCCTGTTGAGTTGAGGCCTTTTATAAGCAGGCAAAGAAGGCCTGATCAGGGCATTAAAGCCTTTTGGAGGCCATGTTTATGTCCTGTCAAACACGTGCGCATGGGAGGCAGCTAAAGGGCAACTCCGAGTCATATCGGGATGTGGCAGAGTGCACTGACTCTTTTTCTCCCTTTCCTGCAGACCATTCACAGAAGATCCCACCTGACCCTCTTGACGTTACTTCCGGGACCGAGCCTATGGAAGGAGACCTTACCGGCTCCGGCCCCTGTGATGTCACGTCCGGGCTCGAATCTATGGCTGAAGACCTTCATGAGCCCAACCCCTTTGAACTCACTTCTTGTCTTCCCCTTTAAAAGCCTCCACCTTTTCCCTATTCCCTCAGTTCTGTTTTGGACTCGGTTTTGTGCACATTAGTGCTGTATTCATTTCATCGACTTTGCAGCCAGGAAATCAATTATACGGGTGGCTGCCCCAAACCTTTCTATGACTCCGAGTCAAGTTTCTTAAGTCCCAAATGCACAACATAACAGAAAAAACATAAAAATATAAAAAACAATCATTCAAAAACAACAATATAACATAGAATGCACATAAATGCAGACACATACATTATTGCTGCAGGCATAGTGTTTATTGCTGCTATGCTTGTTGCTGGCCGTGTGACTCTGGGGTCACATGACATATTATGTCATGACTCCCCGCCTACTACCTTTTGTATCCAAGTTTGTGGATTCACAGTTTGGCCTGTTATTTATGACTTAAATTACTGAAAACAAGGGTTTGCATTGGTTTCTAATCTTGAGAAGTGGCAAAAGGAATCGGATATAAACTGAGAAAAACCCAAGTAGGTTCTTCAGTGCAAATAGGCAGTACAGTAATCCCTCCTCGATCGCGGGGGTTGCGTTCCAGAACCCCCTGTGATAAATGAAAATCCGCGAAGTAGAAACCATATGTGTGTATGGTTATTTTTATATATTTAAGCCCTTATAAACTCTCCCACAATGTTAACATTATTAGAGCCCTCTAGACATGAAATAACACCGTTTAGTCAAAAGTTTAAACTGTGCTCCATGACAAGACAGAGATGACAGTTCTTTCTCACAATTAAAAGAAAGCAAACATATCTTCCTCTTCAAAGAATGCGTGTCAGGAGCAGAGAATGTCAGAGAGAGAGCGCGAGAGAAAAGCAAACAATCAAAAATCAATATGTGCTTTTAAGTGTGCCGAAGCACCGATAAAGCGGCATTTTTTAGAGGAGCGTCCGTATCCTCTAGGCAAACAGCCTCTGTGCAAACAGTCCCTCTGCTCACACCCCCTCCGTCAGGCAGAGAGAGTGAAAGAGACAGAGAAAGCACCGCGCGGGAAGCATATCGTATATCATTGAGGAGTTTTATTTAATATGTAATACGTGCTCTGATTGGGTAGCTTCTCAGCCATCTGCCAATAGTGTCCCTTGTATGAAATCAACTGGGCAAACCAACTGAGGAAGCATGTAGCATAAATTAAAAGACCCATTGTCCGCAGAAATCCGCGAACCAGCAAAAAATCCGTGATATATATTTAGATATGCTTACATTTAAAATCCGCGATGGAGTAAAGCCGCGAAAGTCGAAGTGCGATATAGCGAGGGATCACTGTACATGTTGGGTAAAAATCATTTTGTTTATTTTTTGAACTTTCTGATATTTACCTCATATGCTGGTTAAAATTTATGAATTTTTCCCTCTTAATCTCATGATCCATCTTTCTATTTTATTTTCCATAATCCAGTGTTCAGTGGCAGAACAGCGGATAGCAAGGGGTTCAATAGGAATTGCAAAAGAGGTTGCTGAGAGTGGGCATCACTGTCCAATTCCACATTTTATAGTAAAACACTCAGAATTGATATTGTTTATACAAAAAGAAGCTGGAGTATAATATTATAAACTTGCAGATATGTTAAGTCTGAACCCTATATTACATTGTGCAGCAAATAATTATAAAATATACTCTCTTACGTAGAGGTATAAAACAATTTAGCAAACCATATCCACAATGCAGCGCACATAGTTAGTCTTTACATCATGTTAAATTTAATTACGTCTGAGACAGACTATAGTTAGCTTCAGCACTATACTTCAAATCAGTAAAACAATTTTATTACAGTGGGGAAAAAATGAAAAAATTTGATGTACAAATTGTTTTAAATGCTCAGATAGCTCTTTAGTGGTGAGCTTTTGAAGATTCACCGCTCTGGATTGCTTTAAGTTACATCGTTTAATCTTTGAGAAATAATTTTCCTCTCTTTGTCTTAACATTTGAGGTTCTGCCCTGTTATTTTTGAGTTATTCTATACAGTGTTTAATCTTGTGTATAAATAAACAGGTAAGAGACCACAGGCTGTTTAGATTCAGGGCCTTAAGTTTCATTTTAAATAATTCCTTTTAAGTCAAGCTCCACATGTGGTGAAACATTCTTTTTCATATTGCTCACTATAAAAGGAACTATATTAAATAAATAGGCATTGATTGATTTTGATTATATGGCTTACATAATATTTACTTACCTTGATAAATGATGTGAAGAAAAAGGCTTAATTTGCTTCCAAATTATATTAGCAGAGTGGGTAGCATTGCTGCTTCACAGCAGTTGTATTCTGGATTGTTTCCAGACTGGGCAGTTTGCGCAGGTTTCCTCTAAGGACTCAAATTTTTCAATCAATTTAACTCATTTTTATAAAGTGTGCTTCTAATTGACAAGCTCAGCATGCTATACACATCTACAAGTATAATATGGTTAAAATAAAACACAAAATGATATTAAATAAAAACACAAAATACCAAGTATTTTGTACATAAAGGAATAACATAATTGCTTAATAACATTGAATAGCAATGCTGCTTCACAAGGAACTCCTTGGTTCAAGTCCTGACCAGGTCAATATGTCTGTAGAGTTTGCTCTTTCTGACTGTGCATATTGTTTTTTTTCCTAATTCTTTAAACATTGGATGTCATGTTTCTAGCAAGTCATTCATTTCTTGATGATTAACAGCAATTACATAAATGCAGAAACAGAATGTCAACTTGTGAATTTAGCAGATGTCACCAAAACTAAAAAGATAACAAATCATTCAGAAAGACTTGGTTTGCAACTGCACTTTAGTGTTGAAAGTTCTTAACACCGCATCCAAGTGTAAGTTGAGCAGCTTTGATTTGAAAGAAACAAAGTCTGAAAATTGTTTAATGATTTATCTTTCTCATTTTTCAGGCAATGTGCACAAGCAAGCAATAATCTCAACTGTAGGAAATACCTTGTAAAAGGAAACTGTTAGACTGACAAATAGTTGTTGATACAACTGGCAACAGCAGTCAGCTCTATTGAGTGAGGAACTGTGCTGGGCTGTCAGCCACGGATCTTATGTGGGCTAGCTTGTACTTAATAAACTGTGCTCAATATTTACAGAAAACTCAAACATTATATGTTATGTTACAATCAAAATTTGTTCACGGGCTTATATGTGATGTCCTGTTGGACTTCTTGAGAGGTTGACAGTAATCCACTCACTTAAAGGATGTTTTTATATATTTTCAGAATATAAAGTCTGTTTTGGACTATTTAAAAAAAAAAAATTAGGCACCAGGCGGCATGGTGGCGCAGTGGTAGCGCTGCTGCCTCGCAGTTAGGAGACCCGGGTTCGCTTCCTGGGTCTACCCTGCATGGAGTTTGCATGTTCTCCCCGTGTCTGCATGGGTTTCCTCCGGGTGCTCCGGTTTCCTGCCACAGTCCCAAGACATGCAGGTTAGGTGCATTGGCAATCCTAAATTGTCCCTAGTGTGTGCCCTGCGGTGGGCTGGTGCCCTGCCCAGGGTTTGTTCCTGTCTTGCCCCATGTGTTGGCTGGGATTGGCTCCAGCGGACCCCCGTGACCCTGTGTTAGGATATAGCGGGTTGGATAATGGATGGATGGAAATTAAGCACCATTTTAGGTCAATGCAGGCTGAAGCCTGCCTGTGGAAGTTGGGGAATGGCCTCCAGGGGTAAAGCCACAAGCTACTGAAGGTCCTGGCCTGTTTTATGGATCTTTTTCAGAAGTCTTACACTTTTTTCAGTATGTTCTTGCTAAAAGTTCACAACAGCATGATGTTGCTCAAACCTCAATACCAAGACAAATATTTTTCATACATTTTCCTCTGACATACTCAAAGATGTGGCAATTCCAAGTTGATACTGTGGGCGTGTATACTTGAGCAGGCTGTAAGATGGATTGGCCATTAAATTCAGCCATAATAAACAAATTCATGAGATAACAGTCTCTGAAAAACAGAATCATTCACGTTTCAGCGCACAGTCCTAATTTCAAATGATACAGGTCACCAGCTTTCTACAAAGTCATAAAGCACCAAAAGTGATTTACCCACAAACATAAGTTATTCTAGAGAAGCAGCCATAGATTTGTGCAAACAGCATTTAAAGAACAGTAACAAGGACACTTTTTAAAAAAAAATTCCAGATCTGCTAAACTGAGCACCTTTTAAGAACATTTTAATTTTGTAATTAATGTTTGGTAATTTTGTATAATGTAATTAATGCTTTGTTTGTTTTGTAAGTAATGTTTGTAAGTTAATGTTTTTAATGAGCATTTTAATTGTGCAATTAATGTTTTTCTCTATAATTTAATCATTGGCTGCAGCCAAGAAGAATGAACCAGTGCCAGTTTGAAAAAAAGGGGAGAATATTAGATATAGAACATGGTTGGCAATCCTGTGTATTTGTTCCAGTATCCTAATGCATGGAGAGTAAAACCATTTCAGTGTACAGTGACGATTTCCATCATTGTTGTGAGTGTGCCTTGAATATACTGTTTAGTACTACATTTAATATCTGGTTGTTTATTTTGTCTGTTGTTGGTATTGTCGTACTATCACTAGTTTCTTGGAGACACACAAGAATTTCATTGAGCTATGTACACATGACAGTACATTAAATTTGAAGTTAAAGGTATGACAGCATTTTTAGAAATTTGTAAAAGAATACACAGCTGCATTGAGTGCCAGAGGAACCTCATTTGGAGCTCTAGGCATGGTGGATGGACGTTGCCCATCGTTGTCCATGGCAATAAGTCAGTATTATTAGACTTCAATGACCTATGGGCGGTGGGTCCCCCTCACACACCCCCTCAGTAGCATAAATGGCACCCGTTTCTGTATATGCTGCAGACTTTAAGCAGCGTGTGTCCCTAGGTGTAAGGAGTGTGCACACTTTTTATAACGGTGCCCAGTGGGTAACAACACCCATTCAGTCTCATCAGAGTTCAACAACCAGGAACCCTTTACTATGGAAGGAAAAAATTTATATGTCATAGCATATTAGTATAAATAGCCATAAAAGTAATTAACAGCTTCTAAAACATTAGATTTACCATAAAATTGAATGTCAAGCAAATAGTTAAATAAAAAATAAGTCTTATTGCATTATTTTTTAAGCTTGAGGCAGAATTGCTAGTGTGGGAAAGGACATGAATGACGCGTAGAAACTGCCCGTGCACCCGTGTGGACAAGATAGGAAGCTAAGAAAAAGGTGGTCTTGGTAGACATGTGAGAAACCAGCTGGAATGGTGAATCAGCAAAAAAACAGCAAAAGGCTTTTGCTATAAACAAGGTCAAAATGAAGTAATGCATGAAAGTAAAATTAGTATATTCAGGCACTAGCATAAATAAATATAGAAGAATATATTAAAAATTAACTTTAGTGCAGAAATTAAGGCAAGTCAAACATCCCAAGCAAATGATTAAATAAAGGCATATGACATATTTCTTTTTAATTAAATCTTAGCTTTAGACATCAGACAAACCAGCTTAAAAGTCCAAGAAAGAGGAAGTAACGAGAGGAAAGCCCATGAATGGAAGACAGAGAATGTCTGTAGTGGCCTTGGCCAGTGAAAGAAATAAGCAAAAACAGAAATTAGAGATGAACAATGGGCAGTGAGGACAGGTGCAGAATGAGCTAACTGAACGAGGTGGGAGTGATAAGAAATTACTATATAAGTTTTGAGTTTTGAACTGTTCGGGGCTCAGCTCAATTTGGCCGTATTGGGTTGAGTCCGTGTTATTATTGGTGTTGTTTTATTGCAATAAAACTTTAAAACTCTGTTTGCTTATCCTGAGTCCTAATAGCCTTCATTTTCAGATAAAAAGCCTTCTGGTGATAATTTTTCGCCACGACATTACCTTCTATAAAAGGTGCCCTGAGCGGCTGCCTATGATTATGATTATGATTGACGGACTCTGGCCAAGTCTGTATGTGAGCACATTCACATCATCAAAAATGATTCTTTAGCCATCTCTTGAGAAAAAAAATTTACATAAAAGTCCCATCACACCAATTTTGACAAGCTTACACAAAAGAGAACAAAATAAAGTACAATACCCTTTTAACACTGCTAATTGTATAAAATGTTTAATTCACATTGTACAAACTACTTTTCTTTTTTACACTAATTTCTACAGCAATAACATGCATTGTTAGAGCAGCAGAAGCAGTCCTCTGTTTATCACCGACACAATTTATACCATATTAAAATCTCACCACACATAATAATGAGACTACTGCATTAGTTTTGTATTATTTTTATAACAGTACATCAATTACTTTTGCCATTCCCTTTATATTAATGTATATTCAATTCTGGCATATTTTCTTTCATGTTTATTGGTTTCTAGAGTAAAAAAGACAGTCTTTAAATATGTATATTATTCAAACAAGATGTACTTCCATCTATTATCCAACCCGCTATATCCTAACTACCAGGTCACGGGGGCCTGCTGGAGCCAATCCCAGCCAACACAGGGTGCAAGGCAGGAAACAGACCCCGGGCAGGGCGCCAGCCCACCGCAGCAAGATATACTTAATTACTTATAAGCTGTGTCATTAAATACAGTAGGTATAGCGCCAAGCCCAACTTTCTGAAAAGTTTTTTGTGTCAGCTTTCGATGTTTCGATGTCCCATACAGCAAAAACCTCATTTGGCTAACATAAAAGAGGATGAAAAGCAGGTGTATTTATATTAATTTACTGAAAACAAAGATAGTATTTATTAATTAAATATTGTAATACAAATATTGGCTTTTAATTTTTAGAGCACACGAGGAGGGATTAAGAGCAGTAATCAACTGTAAGCTTTGACAAAACCCGCCATTAACTTTCTGTTTGACTTTCTTTGCTGGAAGGAAAGTTAGCTTGGTTGGTCTGAACGAGATTCCCTGCGCTTACCTGCGTAGTGAAGAGCAAACGGCAAAAATGGCATTGACATCTGGTGAGAGATCAAAGCGAATGCACAAAGAACAATACTCCTTTGAAGATGTTCTGCATATCATCGTGGAATTGGACTCCAATTTTGATACGAGTGATCTGGAAATTGAGATCAAAAACAAAAGTGAGGTACCGGCATCAGCAGATTGTTCCCAACTGATCGATCCTCAGCTGATCATGGTGCTGAACACTTTTCATGTAGCTGATGCACCTACAGCAATGTTCACCTGAGAGGACCACCACTTACAAACCAGACCGTGTTGCATTGTGACTGTGACGGCCGCTACCACACCTGCCCCGCAAAGGCAACCTGGCAGCCAGCCTGTCGCACATACCTGCCACCCATTGTGTCACCCTTGAGCGGCTCGAGCCACAAGAGACGGTGAACTGGTGGCCACAGCAACAGACATTTTATGTTGATTTATGTGTAAAATACTCAAATGTGGCACTTGGTGCCATGGCCCACCTGCCAAGTTGTTTTACTTGCCTAAAGTAAAGTCGTCCCTGATGGAGGATTGCAGGAATCGTGGGGTAGAGGGGTCCTTTCATCAGATTGACAGCACTGTTTCAGCTGTGGAATGGCCAAATGGGGGAGGCAGCTTGATGGCTGAGGTCTCCAGGACTTTAAACAAATCTAAATCATATTATGGGATGTTATCTACCGTTAAATTCTGCTCCGTACTTGTAAAATTTTTATTTTTATACTGTATTGAGGATCTGTTCTGTTTTGTGACACCCACTGCATGCCCAACATACCTGGAAAGGGGTCTCTCTTTGAATTGCCGTTCTCAAGGTCTCTTCCATTTTTTTCCCTACATGGGTTTTTTTTGGGAGTTTTTCCTTGTCTTCTTAGAGAGTCGAGGCTGGGGGGCTGTCAAGAGGCAGGGCCTGTTAAAGCCCATTGCGGCACTTCTTGTGTGATTTTGGGATATACAAAAATAAATTGTATTGTATTGTATTGTAAAACCTATGCTTTGAGAGCTTTTCAGCAAACTGTGTTTTTTGGAAAAAAATATTCAACCCCTTAAAGAATTAAAAAGAAGTATATTAACAAAATACTGGTATAATAATGCATACTGTATATTTGCTGGATGACACTGCATTTAATACCATTTCAGTAATGCTAAAATGGAAGATTAACTACTTATTAATGCTTATTGCTGCCTCACAGCTCCTGGGACCTCATTTTAAAAGCTTTGCAAGATTTTAGCGTGAAAATATAGTATGTGTACAGGAAAAAACAGGAAAATACATACAACAGAAAAAATCAGATGTGGCGTATGCAAGTTTCTACTTAATTTACTCTTTATAAATCACAACCATCTTGTAAATGTGCACTTATGAACGCCCCTCAAACCCTGCTCGGTTCCACCCTGAAACAACCGTATATGAACCACGCAAATCAGTCTCATACAGAATCACAAGGCTGCAGACTTTTTTAAAGGTTGGCACAGTAGCCTCCTACATGGCACATCCAGTACTGCAAGACAGAAGTTCTTGTCTCTAAATTAGAGGTACGCAAGAACTTTTATTTAGTTTCAGCAACAAGCACAAATACATTGAATGGCAACATGTTATTTCTGCTGTAAATGCCCTGAGCTCCAGTGGCACCAAACCTGAATAACAAAAGAACAAAAAAAAGTCCCAGCTCTGGTGACGAAGTGAATCACTAGTCACTGGCACAGTGTGCATGTAATGGGAGGAGGAAGAAACATATTTACACTCTCTGAGTTCAATCTGCAAATGACACCTGTAATTATGATATTATGCCAGAGCTGTCCTGATGATTGTCAGTCTCACCTCGACATCATAGATGACTTGTATGCTAATAGAATGCCACTGCTAGCGGCTAAAAAAAAAAAAAAGGCTTCATTCTTGTTTGGTGCCCATTTTGCAATATGAAAGCATAATGCCTAAGTGCTAGGATTGCATTCTGAGCAGTGGACAATTGCCTTTTTATGTTATGTGACAAAATGTTATGTTTTACGAAGGTGGCACCCACACCATACGAAAACTGGATGTTTGTTCTAGCACAGCGGGCATGATGGAGTGAAGCCTGGCTGAGATATTCTTGACCTGTCGGCCAAATTCTCTTAGAAGTGACAATGGGTAGTCTAAACTGATGAAAAACAAAAAAGTTCTTCACCGCAAATATGCAGCATTTGTCCTATAAAAAGAGGAATCATCCACAGGGTATGCTATCCCTCATACTTATTTTTCTTTCAATGCCAGAGAGGCTCCTTTAAAAGCAGCAATGAGGGACATTGTGTAGAATTTCTTGCATGAAGCTCTCAACTTCAGTATCACTACTGTTCTCACAAATCCATCTGCAATTAACTTGTCACCTAAATAGCACAACTAATCCACATTGGTTCATTAAAATCATTGTAAGAACTGCTGTCATCGGTAGTGGACATTGACTCCTTCTTCGTGCTTAACACTTGTCCTACCCCTTTTGACCATTCATAAACACTACATAGTGGTAAAACACTGTCTCCATATTGTGCAGAAAGCCTTCTAAGGATTTTGGCACCTGGTACACCTTCAACCCACAAAAAGCAGATTAATGCTCACTGCTCTTCTTTTGGTGCAAACAATGAGCAAAATGGCCATTCTTACTTGTAGAAAACAACAAGTGAAACTTGACAGACACACAATTGTCATCAGAGAAAGCTGTACAGCCAACTGTAAGAAAATAAGTAGAAAAGTGTGACTGATTATTGGCTTACCCTCCTATGTTTATAACATGTATTAGCAGGCTGCTGTCAATAAAGGAAAATCCACTGCATCCACTGAACAGGATCATCTCCAGACAGAGGAGCAGCTTCAGCGACAGACTGCTGTCACCGTCCTGCTCCACTGACAGACTGAGGAGATCGTTCCTCTCCCACACTATGCGACTCTTCAACTCCACCCGAGGGGGTAAACGTTAATATTATACAAAATTATTGTCTGTCTGTTATACATTCATTGTTATTACTCTTTAATTTAATATTATTCTTTATCAGTATGCTGTTGCTGGAGTATGTGAATTTCCCCTTCTGATTAATGAAGTATCTATCTATCTATCAAAAATAAATAAATGCATCATAAAGAATATCTTGAAAAAAAAATGTTAATATAAAACTTGAATAATACCTGCTATAATTTGTATTTATCCTCAAATTAACTTTCTAAAAACAAACATTAACATCCAAGTGTTTTCCCTATAACTGCACTGATGTACTGTACATCCATCCATCCATTAGCCAACCTGCTATATCCTAACTACAGGGTCATGGGGGTCTGCTGGAGCCAATCCCAGCCAACATAGGGCGCAAGGCAGGAAACAATCCCCGGGCAGGGCACCAGCCCACCATAGTAGGAAAAACATACTTCACAAAACATTACAATTCCAAAAAGCACTGTTTAATTATGTGCCTCACATTTGCACAACAGTTAACCCTGATGCCTCATTGCTTTGGGAAGTTTTTGATATTCACTCTATTTCTGTGTAGTTTTTTTATTCAGGTGCTTTAGGTTTCCTCCCACATCCCAAAGGAGGATGTGAGGTGAAATGATAATGCTGAACTGTGTCCATAGTAGGCCTGTGCTCGGTACCCACTACTTCTGCAACATGATGTACTCCCTTAGCCCTAGAAGGGTTTAAAAATGGATGGGTAGCTGGTTGAATTATAAGAATGTTATTTTCTTTCCTGGTTAAAGTGCACCAAATTAAGGGTGTCTCCCTATTCTTGTTTTAGTAATTTGGCTCATACTCATTGACCTTCCTTACTTGAGAGCCTTGTAAATGCAAGTAACAATGGACTTTTATGTATTTACTATTAGTATATAAAAAAATGAAACTGTTCCTTCCCTAGAAAGAATCTGTCTGTCTTTGTTAATTGTGCTGTATGAAATAGTCTGTCTCAGAATTTTACACTTCTCCAAGGGTAAAAATAATTCTTTGAACTTATAATTTATTTGAACCCTGAGTACCGCAGGGCACATACACACCAAGCACACACTAGGGACAATTTAGAAACGCCAATGCACCTAACCTGCATGTCTTTGTACTGTGGAAGAAACCGGAGCACCCGGAGGAAACCCATGCAGACACGGGGAGAACATGCAAACTCCACGCAGTGAGGACACGGGAAACGAACCCGGGTCTCCTAACTGCGAGGCAGCAGCGCTAGCCACTGTGCCACTGTGCCACCGAACTTATGTACTTAAATTCTAATTCTATTATTTAAAAGATATGATTTAAAATGAGATGAAATTAAAATGTGTAAAAAAATTTCTTTCTTTCTTTTTAAAATCACACTATATTACTTCAATGAAATCAAAATAAATCTCAGTTATTTGTATCAGAGAAGGTCTTTATCTGTATAATACAGGTCCATTTTTTGCTGACATTAGTGATTGTATCTACTTAAGAACTGTCTTTCCCTGTTTTTTTCCTACTGGCAGCCCACGCTGCATGGATGGGCACCTGCTTTAAGTGACCCAGAACTGGATAAAATACGGTACACTAAGTGGTAATTTTATGTGCAGCAGTGCCAGGATTATTAAAATGTATGCCCACACAGCAAGGTACTTTGTCATTTCCAATAAAAATTACACATCAAGTAAAACATGTTTACACAGCGTTTAAATGTTCTTTAAAAGAAGGAGCAAAGAAAAAATGAATTCATTGAAATTTAAATGCACAATTACAAGAAACAGGAAGTTGTCTCTCATTAGCTGTTGTTTAAACTTTCCTGTCAAACAGCAATATGGACAACTGCTGGGCATCAAAAGAAGTATCTTTACAACAGGACTGCACTTTACGAAATTTCCAGTAGGTGGCACCTGTATACTTGACTAACAGCATCTTCCTGGGCCCACTAATAAAGTTGGATGTTTTAAATAACAAGTAAAACAAAACCGGCATTTGACTTTGTTATTTATTATGGAGTCTTAAACAAATTGCTGAATATTATTTGCTATTACTATTATTGCAAAGTAATAATTATTATTGAACCAATAATATTGATTTATTACCTCCTTTGTCATTAAAAGAATGAAATTATCCAGTAAATTGAATTTGTCTGGCTATACATGAATAAAGAAACAGCCTTTTTTTATATTAATTGAAGGGACTGTTAAGGTATACTAAAGGTTATTTAATTACTTCATTACTTGCCATCTGTTTTTAGCTAAACGCATCACAAGTTTAAAAGTGTATGTAGCAGTACATTAGGTTATGACACAAGAATCACATAGACCAGCTTCATCTAAAATTTCTGAAAACACTCTTTGTTTGGTCCTTTTATTATATCAAAAGCTAATTACTAATTGAATATAAAGATAACATTTACTTCTTTCCAGAACCATCATGAGAAGTGATTTTTAAAACTATCTGACGTAAAAATGAATTAATAAAAATGCATATTAAAAAAAAAAATCTTTTATGTTGCTTAATATGGTGATCTCCAAAGAAGAACAGACACAAACTCTGGTTTTAATGGGAAAACAGTATTTGCTGATGTTGCAGTTACATCTTCAGGCAGAAAACAACCACTTATTCTAGCCATCATTTCTGAAGTGTATGTCTTCAAAAGATTTCCATAATAAATACAAATATCTCTACTGCTTTTCTCAAAAGAACAACAAAAAAATATAAAGAAGACACAGTTCAGGCAAAACATCTATTTGTACTGGATAATCACTGGCACTGGCAAACTTATCATCATCATCATCATCATCACTGGTTTAAAGGTTATTTTCCAGGTTGACCCAGTTTAGCTGGTTGTCCCCAAATATTTTTTTCTGCCAATTTACAAGGTCCTAAGAATTCTTTGGAATGAGACTCATTCTTCTTGTGCCATCCAACAACACCTCCAATCATGTTCTTTGGTTTCTGTCTCAGCCCCCCCACTTCCATCTTGGTGCTCCTCTTCTCGTTCTCCTCAGCACACCTATTGCATCTACACCAGATCTTTCTTTTAACTTGGATGTGTGAATGTCATGGAATGGAAGGGAGGCAAATACCATCTGATCATTCTCATCTTTGTCCTTAAATCCCACAGAGCTTACTACTCTTCACACAGCCTCAATAATCTTTACCCTCCAGTGCCACAGGGACTCAAAATGGGGGACAGCTGTCAGAATTTCTCCCATGCAACTCTCACCCTGGCTTTTACTGCTCAACCCATCTGCACTCAACATGTAAACTAAGTGGCAGAATTTCTCTGCTTTTTAGACAACAACTCCACTACCAATCTAAACTTCACTTACTACGTCAGTATCCTGCACCACTAGAACACAATTTCTACAACAAAAGTTGAACTTGCTGCCTACAGACTACTTTTTACACCATTTCATATTTGATGTACCCAGTTTTCTGAATCCATGCATTAGATAGAGTTTCTCTAACAATTTTAATGGATAGCCATAGGCTCGCATCTTCTTTGTGGTATCCCTGCTCTCAAATTATCACTTGGTCTTTCCTGCATTTTCCACCAAAAATGAGCTTCTATTTTAGCATCTTTTTTTCAATTGTGCCTTAATTTTTCCAATGCAAACATGATCATCACCTTACAAAAGACCGCATAGCAATCTTTCATGCACTTCTCTCACCTCACTACCTCAACACCATCATGAAAGGCAGCAGACTCAGTATCAGATCCCTAGTGCAGTCACTGTTACCTCAAAACATTCAATATGCGGCTTTCAATAAATGACACGATGCCCTGGTTAGGGGGGGTGCAATGACTTTTGTGATGCTATGTAATGAAGTGAGGAGTGGGATTGACATTTACTGACGTCACACACCTTTAAGATAACTGATACTGATTATATTTAAGCAGAGACATCAGCTGTGATATTATGCATAGCAGGTATCCCAATGTCAACAGAGGTGCAGCAGCATACTTTGGGCTTAGCCAGTAGTCACTGTACCACCAATGTATGATGCGAGGGTAGAATCCATATGTAGGCCTAGTATGAATGTGAAGATGAAACTACCAAACCGTGTCAAATTCTGCAGGCCGACTGCCCAAATCACAACTAAACTACTCCGTAAAGCTCTTTGCTGGCAGACTAGCTGTGTAGATTCTGCATTTAGGCTGTAATTTAGGCATTGTGTGTACTCAGTCTGTCTTGTCTGTGCTTTACCCACGGTGGATAAAAATAAATCATTCCAATTGTTATGTTAAGTGTGGAGTGCAAAATGAAGATGATCTGGACCTAGGTAGACTCTCTGTTCCTAGAAATGATGTTATTGTCCGCGGCGTCCCTTTTTGGACAATGGCAGATAATTTGTTATCGTTGTTGCAGAATGAATAAGCAAGTATTAACATAAAACAATTCAGTGAACTCACTTATTTGATTCTGCAACAGTAAAAAGCGTACAAACTTAAAAGTTTGCACACTACTAATGATAATTTGCTTTAGTAAAACACAGACTGAGAAGAGTTTTGTATTGTTATTTTGAGAATGTTAAGTTCACTCAGCTCACGGGACGTCCTAAGTTTGTGATATCATTACTGGAAGGGGGATAAGAGATATGTGACAAAATGTGATGTCATTTATGGGCGACCCCTATCCTCATCTGCTGTCCTGACTAACATTCACATTTCTTCATACATTGACATCACTGCAGACATTCACCATTCCTTCACACCTAACTTTTCCAATGGCCACTTCACCATCTTTCATGGAATCCATCAAATGCCTTCTGCAGATTGTGATTGACCGAGGGAACACATTGGTCACAGAATAAAATGTAGGATTTTAATCTTTTACCAAGTCCAAACAGCATAAACAGGCACTCAATGCTGCGTAGAATAATTACAAAACATAAAATAATAAAGCAAAGTAATCAGCCAGGTTCAAGGCTCTGTAGAGTGGTTCGCAGTTAGGCGGTCTACTCTCTCCAGAATGAGATAAATCATGCCAGGAGCACCCAGGCGTTAATGTGAAGGTGTGGAGTCAGTTGCCCTCAGTGGACGGTTTCTCAGCGCGGTTGGAGAAAAAGGAGATGATGCCATCAGCAACAGTGCCTCCTCATGTCCTAGAGTGGTAGAGCTTACCTGTGATGAACGTGGAAAGCAAACCTCAGCCACACATACGTGACAAGATCTACAAATGCATAAGGTAGCTTCGTTTCCTTTGCCAGATGATTTTTCTGCATTTGTCTGACAACAAAAATTACAGAGAGAAATAATTTTTAAATTTGTTTATAAAGAATGCATGAATAGCATAATACATTATTCTGAAAAAAAGATATAAAAACTAAACAAGACAACAAAAATATTTCCTGGCTCATTGCTACATAGTTCTGTGTAATTGTGCAATTATAACGTCAATGGGTTTTTTCCTCTTTTCCTCGCAGAATTATATGAGGGTATTCTGTGATTTGTCAATTCAATGTAACAGTATAGGTGGAAAAGTAAACATTGTTGGTTAAGCATATGTATGTAAAAAAAAAACAGCCTAAAAGGCCACTCCTAAGTTCATCGTACAGTCCCACCAGCAGTGATGGAAGCAAGCAATATTATACGCTTCTTTGTTTCTTTTCTGTGAGATAATGTACTGCAATGTAAAACTTAGAAAGGAGCAAAGCAGATGACAAGAAGATAAATGAAAAAATAAAAACAAAATATTTCTCTCAATACTGTTAGCTTTTAAACCCATTGTTTTCAATGTATCATGGAAATGTTTTGAATGTGGATCATATTCAGACAGTAGGAATTTTCCAGAGCAATCACTGTTTCTAGGGATTTCCACCTGGAGGCTAAGACTGTTTTGGCAGTGAATACTCCTAAGAGGAAGGCTCTTTTATAATATTGAGTTAAACCATGCTAGAACTGTGAAATATCTGAAAGCCTTTGGTTTGGATGGGGATTTTAAGGCTTAGAAATGAAAATAAAGAATTACAACAAATCAGACAGAAAGGACAGGGGCAGTACAGGAATATGCAGACATATGTTGACTACCCTATGTGGCATGATGGATACACAGATTGGGGGTAGTTCCATACCACATTTGATAAAGCTGTGTATGATACTTTTTATGAACTAGCTGTTATTCTATGCAATGTCGGGTTTACCTTGCAAAAGTAAATGATAAATCTAGAGCAGCATGGTGGTGCAATGGTTTCCTCTGAAGCCTCAGAGACCAGGAATCTTTGTTTGATTTCGAACATACAGTATTCTTCCTATGTCTGTGTAAATCTGTATTTAATCACATGCCAGTGACGTACCTATTAGGGTAACCGACCTCTATACCAACTTGAAATGAGTGTTAGTTTGAGTGAGTGTACACTGCAATGGGTCCATGGTTGCGTTCTACTGTGGCCAATGCTACCAGGCGAGCCTCAAATAAATTGATACAGAAGACAACGCTTAGAGGATTTTATTGTTTTGTTACTTGACAATGGGGGAGGAAACTTGTATAGCAGGGGAAAATTCAAACAGACAGTCCAGTATCTCTGCAGCTGTGAGATAGTGCCATCAAAATTCTCACTTCTCTATTACATTGCTGACCCACTTGTTTTTTGGTATCATATTTGTATGACTGTACTGAAACATTTTTTTAATTAAGATTTTAAAAACTGATGTATACAATTTTTAAATGTTTTACATTTTAATTTTACAAAAGAATGAATATGCCTTTTGAGTCAAACACTTCCTTATTTTATATTTACACGAGTATATATTGTCACAGAATTGCACAGAAATACAGGAGATTGTAGAGACACTTCAAACAAACATGTCTCTTTCAGAAGTAAAATGAGCTCAGTATGCAGTTAGTTCTCAATTAAAAGAACAGACAAACATCATAGGGGTGCAAAACAGGAGCAGGACCCCCAACATGAGCAGAGGATGTCTGGGGAAGGAGAGAGAGAAACAAAGCAATCAGCCCAAAAAGGAAAGGTGTCGCTCAGGCTTTTAAGTATGCGAAACGCCACGCGAGAAGCATATCACGTGACAGAGCAGCCGCAAGTAAGCCCAGCAAGTAAAGGAGCAATGTGAAGGTAGTCTATCAGTGCTTTTAAGAGGGGCTTTTTTGAGGAGCGTCCGTGTCTTCTAGGGGTGCATTCAGCCCCTCTGCTCACAATATATATATATAGACATAGTTTGCTCCTCCTCCTACTTCCTATGTTAGCCAAGCTGGAAACAAATCTGAGGAACAGATGAGTAACACCTGCTAAGGATTTGTCTTTCCATTTCTGAAGAGAAAAACCCTGGTCTGAGGTGACTATGCTTTAGATAAAGTACCAGAAGAGGCCTTAAAGAAGCTCTGTAGAGCTTTCAAGGAGGATCCATGACTTCCATCAATTCATGGAAAGACTTGCATAATTAAACTGCGTTTGCTTTCAATTGTTTAAATAAACCATTTATTTTGGTCTCAGAATGCAAAATTCTGTATTCTGTTTGGCTGAGAACTCTGCAACAGTCTCAAATGGCATAGTCAGCCGGATGAAAAAAGAAGGTGTAGGGAATGTTTCTTGGTTTATGGGATAGGCGACAAGTAGGCTGGCTTGTTACTGTAGTGCATGGCAGATTATAGATTTTAGAGGTGATATTAAAGACATGGTTGGGTAGGTTTTATGAAAACTGGCCTAGACTTTATAGCTCAAAATGGCATAAAAGCCGGAGCATATAGATTAAATGTATGGCTACTTACAAACTTTTTCTCAGAGCAAAATAAGACATGTACCATTTTTAATACAGATTGGATTGGTTTGAGGCCACGTCTTTTACCCAAGGCATGTAGAAAGTGCAATTCAGATGGGCATCTGACAGCCCAATGTGACAAGTTAAAATGTAGAAGATGTGATAAATTGGGACACTTAGATGAGGAAAGTAAAATGGGAAATCTGATTCTACTTATGTGATGCAGACAACCATGTCTTTAAAAATTATCCAATATCTTTTTCTAAAATCACAAAACTAGAGGATATTGCTGAAAAGCTTCTAGTAAAGCTAGATGAAGAAGCAGAAGAAGATGATGTCCAGATAGTTACAGAAATATGTTGGTTCAGCCAGAAAGCCTGAAAATCCACAGGGAACTACAGGTTGAGCATCCCTAATCTGAAATATTCCAAAATCTGATTTTTTTTGAGCTCAGACATGACACCATAAGTGGAAAATTCCTCATCTGACCTCACTTATCAATGTGTCCAATGTTACCTTTAATTTTCTCTTACTGATTAGATGTGAATAAAACATGATCTGTTTATGATTGATTTCTTTAGTCCTCCATTGAAATTCAAGTTGTGCAAACCACCACTGCACAAGCTGATGAGTGTAGGGATCTGTTGGTGCGGTTCCCAGTGGAGTTTTGCGAGTTACAGAAGCATTAGCAGACAGTGAAAGGCACAATAACAGCTGTGGGGCACTTCCAAATTTCTGTGCACGAGGAGAGTGAATCGTAGTTCAGAACTGCTGTGTGCTACTGGTACACAAAAAAAGGTGCGTAATTACACACTGCTTACTAGGAACACAGGCTCTGACACTGTCATGTCATCAGATTGTCGTCAAAAGACCTGTGTGAATTACTCACTGTGTTTTTTGATTATTCCTTGTGTACTGTAACCTTTTGATCCAACATTCATCATCACACCTTCAATTTCTAGCTTCATAACCATCACAAAGTACAGCATCGTACAGTTCATATAGGTATTCTGCTGATGCTACTGTGCACAAACTTTGTTTCATGCATAAAATTATTAAAAATACTGAGTACAATTATCTTTGGGCTATGTGTATGAGGTATATATGTAAGATAAATGTATTTTGTGTGTAGTTTTGGGTCCCGTCCCCAAGATATCTCATTATGTGTATGCAAATATTCCAAAATTTGAAAATATCCAAAAAACCCATCTGGAATAATCCTGACATATTGCAAAACAATAAAATGATGAACTTCCCATATTGGAAAAGTAAAGGTATTCTATACATGGAACACATATTTGAAGGATTGGATTTCACTCCATTTAACAGAATAGTCTCCCAATTTGGGATAGACAAGAATAGATTTTTAGAATATCTCCAAATTAAATCAGTAGTTAAAGAAAAATTTAAGCTTAATAAAGTAGAATTACAAACACCATCAAGGGTATTAGACTTCTGTAATCTCAAACACCCCAAATTACTGTCTAAAGTATATAAAACATTGACCAAAATAGATGATACAATAGCAATTCCTATAGGTAAATGGGAGGCGGATCTATTAGTTAGCTTTGACCAGACTTTCTGGTCCCAAACTTGTTTAAAAACTTTTAAAACGATCAGAAACCCCAATTTACAATTAATTCAATACAAAATTCTACACAGAGTACACTATACAGGTCATCGGATGTTCAGGATGGGATTTGTGCCATCTGACACCTGCACACACTGCACAGACAACATTCCTGACAGTTATATCCACGCACTGTGGTCATGTCCACCTGTTCAGGGATTCTGGTATGGAGTATGTGAAGACCTGTCAAAGTGTCTGAAATGTGATATCCCAACTTCCCCCTCATTTTGCCTGCTGGGGAACCTAGAGGATGTCCCGATTGAAACAAATTTGGTTCACGTGGTTCTCACTGCCTTATGCATCGCTAAGAAAACTATCCTCATAAACTGGAAAAACAAAGATAATCTTTGCATTAACCAGTATAGAAATCTTTTATTGGATCATATTACACTTGAGACAGCCTCTGCCTCCACTTCAAATCAATCTCTCTGGGCTCCTTTGATCGGTTCCATCACATAGCGATGATGGAGGGTCATTGATATTGTCCTGCGGGATGCTGTGGTTGATGTGGTGGAGAGTCTGAGCTTAGAGTGTCTGGAGGATCCCTGGGGGTGGGTTCACTAGGGGGGTCTTGGGCTGGGGGGCTTCTGCCCCACTCTGGTGGTGCTTGGGTTGCCTCGGGGGGTGGACTTCTGGTAGTTGTGTGTGGGGCCTTGGGGGGTCTTGACGGTGGCTGCGGGTCGCTGCCTGGTGGCTGCATCGCCCCTGGGTGGGTCTGGGTGGGGGCCTGGTGGCTTGGGGTTTGGGGGCGGCCGTCCCCGGATGGGGGTCTGGGTGGGGCCTTGGGGATTGGGTCCTGGCATGTACGCTACCGGGAAGAAGGCCGGAACATGCGGCGGTGCCGGGTCCTGGGGTAGGGGGATGTCCGGGAGGGGGGGGGGGTCCAACTTTACCTGGGTGTCTTATGTCTTACTTAGTCTGAATGTTGAGTAAATGTGGGGATGGGAGTAAATATTCTGCTGGGGTGGTGTGGGTTAGTGGCCTCGTACTCCGTGGGGCTCTGTGATGCTGCTGCTTTGGGCCGTGGCTAGATGGGCTGGGGCCTCCATGCCCCGGGTAGTTTTTGGGAGCGGAGGTGCCTATTGGGGCCAGTAGGGGAGCTGGCTCCCTGGAGGGCTCAGGCCCCTCAGCCGTTCCTCCCCATCCTCAGACATTTCCCTCCTCCTGCTCCTTCACATCATCACACAAATATGCACATAGGGCCTTGGGGTGTGGGTAAGTCAGGGGGTGTGGGTATGGATCCCATTTCCGCAGTCCTGTGGCAGACTACCCCCCAATTTTATTTGCACATTAAACACTTCCACAAACAACATTTCACACAAATGCACACTTAGGGCCTTGGGAGTGAGCACACTCAACGGCATCCGGTGGGGGGAAATTTCAGCCTCACTCCGAGTGCCAGTGCCCACTTCCAATTTTAAACTGCACCTAGTCACGGAGGGTTTTGGGGGGGAAGTGGGGCTGTGTGTTGGCATCAGCTGGTGTAGGCCACATGATGCCAGCACTGCCCGCGCCCCCCCAACCACAAAATGCACCTTATCAACACACATCAACATTACATTGGAGCCGGCGGAGGGAGACTAGAGGTCTTATCACACCTCTGTTCTCGGTTAGCTGCCCGGGGCTGGAGGCTAGGAGTGGGAGCTGGCCGTCTGCCTGTGGTCTGGAGTGGTGGGTTGCTTTGCTCTGCGTTGGGCGGGGGTGCCTGCTCATTATTACCCCAGCAGAACGGGGCTAACTCTGGCGTCCGGGAATGGTTGTGCCTACGGTACGGCAGCACCGGGACCAGAGTTAGTAGGGTGTGCATGGGGAGTGTGAATGGGTGTCTGGCGTACATCCTTGTAAGTCTTGGGTTGTATGTGTATGTGAGAGCATGAAGGAGTGAGTGTATGACTGTGTTTGTGTGTGACTGTATATGTCAGGTGGGGTTTTGGACTCCTCCCCTCTCCTGGGACATCTGGCAATGCTACAACATCTTCGCCTACCTTCCCCCGCCACATTTTTTTTTTTTTTTTTTTTTAAACATCTGTCTGGTCGCTCCCGGTGGCTGCCTGGTGGGATCTGGGTCCTCGGCGGGGTGCGTCGCCCTTGGGTCCCGGGCTGCTGGGTTCCGGCCCCTGTCGACTCCGGGGTGAGCGGCTGCGGGCGGGCCTGGGGGCTAGCTGTTGATGTCTCCCGGGACTCTGCCGGCTGCTGGTTGTGGCCCCCCGGGGTGATCCTCTATGCCTCTCGAGGGGGGGTTGGGGCTTCTCTGGTGACGGTCTCCCTGGGGTCTCCGCGCTCTGGGGTGACCACTGGATTTCTGGGCTTGGAACTCCCTCCATCTTCCGCACGTTTTTGGGGGCAGGTCTGTGGCCCTTCACACTCACTATTGGACGCTCCTATAGAGAAACCTTACACATACAAGCGTGCGTACGCACACAGGTGCTCACATGGTGCTTTCATAAGTATGACTTGGACATCTTCAGCACATGACCTAAGGCTGTGGTTGGCCCTAAATGCCTTAGTAATAATTACTGTGTGATTGTTAGCAAACATTTTTACTTTTATATATCTTCATGTAGCTGATGCAGCAATGTTTTTGTCTTGTGGTGGGGCGGGCCGGGGGGGGGGGGCAGAGGCGGATTCTGGTTCATTTATTGTTTATTCTATACGAAAATACCCCCTTCCCCCTTTACCTCCATCTCCTCCTTTTCTCTCTTCTTTTTCTTTCATTTTTGTCTCCGTGTCCGGTTCGAATCTTAAAAACATCTGAAAATATTTCTAATAAAGTTTTGGTATCAGGCATGACGTCAGCAGAAGCTGTAACGCTCCACCTGAGAGAAAAACTGTAAGGCTAGTCGCCAGCATTCAGACATCAATTCTGATTGCTTCACAGCTGAACAGGACACGGTAAAAAAAAAAAAAATATCCAAAATACGTTTGGTCCCAGGCATTTCAGATTAGGGATGCTCAACCTGCACTACAACTGAATTAAAGGTTTTCGAAGAAATAAAGCCCTATTTAAGGAGCAGTCAGTTAATGCAAAACTCCAAAAGAAACATAAAATGAGCATCTATCTTTGACCTAAGTGCAATTAAAAGAAACAGAGGAAACTAAACTTTTGGCTGCAAGTGCAACCTTTTTAGATTCACAAGAAATGAATGTATTTTTTTAAACTTTACAAATGAAAGATCCAGAGGAGTGGAAAACAGTAGCAAAACTATGTAGGACACAACAAAGGAAAAATGCAAAATGGGCCAAACAGGGTAAGATAGAAGATAGAAGGGAAGGAACTTACAACATAAAATCAACTAAAGGTCAAAAATATAATAAGTATATGTGACCCAAATAGAAGGATTTTTTTGTTCATATCTGAGAAATATAAACAGATAATTTGCATTTAAGAATGTGGTATTCCTTTTGAAAAGTGTTACAGAGTCTATGAACTACATAGGGTGTATGGGAAAGCTATTTTTTCTGGAACTAATGAAAAACAGGAATGTGGATATAGGTATATTAATAAAGAATAAACAAATAGAAATGGGTAAAGTGGCAGATGTTATTGCATGATGATTAATGTCTGCTCAAGAAAAGAGGGCAAGGAAGTTCTAAATTTAGTAACTATATATGCACCTGTAACTAAACATGAAAGATTTGAATTATCTGAAATATTAGACGTATTTCTATCAATGCAAAGAGAAGTAATCATCGCAGAAAATAGCAAAAGTAACACTGAAAAACAATAAATATACAAAAAACAAAACGGGAAATACATTTAAGGAGTATGATAAAACACCTCCAGATGGATACAGAAGTATTAAAAAAGGATAAAGGAGGAAATGGACCATGTAGGATTGATTTAAAGTTTGCAGATTCAAAAATTAAACAAATGCTAGTTAAAACCAGTGCTCCTTTCAGATTATAAGGTGTCAGTATTGGAAGTAGTAAGTCAAGTAAAAGACAGTACTAGTAAAGAAACTACTGTATATGAAAATTAAATGTTATAAAAATCTAAGATGAATATAGAAACCATTATGGCTATTGGTGTACTTTAAAAGTATGGTGTAGAGATGTGTGAGAGTGGTGGGAATTGGTTAAAGAAAATACTAAGGAGTTTTTCCAAAAAAGGTAAAAGCAAAGAAATGGAAATAAAGAAACAAAATTAATCTATTATAAGGAAAGTTAGAGACGACTTATAAAAGAAGAGGCAATGAAAATAAAACAAAAGAGGTAAACAATAATCATACTTTTATGAGAAACAAGAAAAAATAAAATTTCAGAGTAGTTTGGGATTTTATCCAAAAAACAGCAAGTTAGGTTTGAAGAAATAAAAATTGATAAAACAGAAGTACAAAACCAGTGTAAAAAAGGGAAAGCACTAGGAAACGATGGGTTCCCAATGGAATTCTATTTACAGTCTAATAAAAACAGACTTGGTAGAATTATTTCAGGAAGTTATAAAGGAAGGTGAAATGTGAGAAACTATGAGAACTGGCATAGTTACACTCATGCTAAAAAAGGAGAAGTTCGTGTCTTAAAAAAACTGGCAGCCAATAAGTCCCTAATGCCAAGATTACAAAACGTTAGCAAGAGTTATGGTGAACAGAATACAAAATGCATTACAGGGTGTAATTTCACATGAGCAAACTTATCATAAAATAAATAGCAATAAATAATCTGTGACAGATGCGCATCAGTTTGCTAGTGAATGAAAAATAAATCAAGCTTTTGATCAGATCATGCATTACTTTATACAGAACATCTTAAAGCAAATACAGTTCCCACTAATACTCATGGAATGGCTTAAGATATTATAAAGATATAATAAGTAAGATAATAATAAATACTTGCTTAAGTGACATTTTCCCAATAGAATGTGGGGTAAGATAGGGCTGCTCTACTCTTTGTGTGTGCGATAGAACATCTAGTCCTTAAGATCCAAGAAGACCAACAAATCAAGGGGATATCTAATCCAGAGAACAGAGGCAAGCAAGTGGCAGTCCTCCTGTATATGGATGACATGTCTGTAATGTGCCGAGACAAAAAAGGCATAGAAAAGACAATGAAAGATATGGCTAATTTTAGTGAAGCATTAGTTCCAACGTTAAATGCTAGAGAATATGAAGAAATATTTTGATTACGATTTTTAAAAGGTAGGCATTTTAAAAAAATAAAAGAGAAAGTTAAGAGTAACATTGATTATGTGAGATATTTTGCCAAGACTTTAAAGTCAGATTACAGCAGGGTTTTTGTAGTAACCAAGTCTTGTCATTCTTAGTGTCTTTGACACCTGTTTCTTGATGATTGTCAGAATGGAGGGAAGCCCCCCTTAGAAAATCACTATGGATCATCAAAGTGGTGAAGATGCTCTGCTTTGGAAAATCGCCTTCGATCATCAGAGCAATGTCAATTGCTTAATCAAGCCGCAGTAGCCCACCGAGACCCACTTCTCATACTGTAGGCAAGTCATTTACATTAAATACTACTTATGACCCACTGTTTAAGAAATTCTGGATGAGAATATAATGATGAAATGAGACCTTCTGATAGGGAGAAGAAAGAAAATAAAAGATTAGGTTACCAGCAGGCTTTGTAGAAAATTAAACATTTAAAGTGGATTGAACTTGTAGAAAAAAGAAAGGAAAAATGGATACTAAATATGACACTATATTCCAAAATCATGCACAGGCCAGATAGGAAAGAGAAAATGTCACCTATAGAGTTACAGTGAGGACAATAATGACAAGACAATTAAAAGATGAAACGAAGATATACAATGCTCTGGCCATAATGGTGCTTAAAGTACTTAACAAAAAGGAATCTGAATGTGTCCAGCAATGTCTGGACTGATATTAGAGCACTAATAATAGTGGCATCTTCCTTTGGATAGGTTGGAAAATCAATAGATGACAGAAATGCATCAATAGCTTCCAAAGAGGCATTCCCTTGGGGGCAATAAAATGCCGAGTAAAAAGCATGAAACTCTATATTTATGGATGTATGTGTCATGTATCATTTGAACGTTGTTACCTCTTATTTTTAAGATAAACAAGTCTGTAAACCTAGGAGATATCTGGGTTCTGCAGCATTTCCATAATGATGAGTGCTTACCCTATGCATCTGAAAGTATTTTTTTTCAGCTATGTTATATGGGTTGGAGACGGTGGTACTGACAAGAAAGCAGGAGAAAGAGTTGGAGGTAGTAGAGTTAAAGATGCTAAGATTTGCACTGGGTGTGACGAGGATGGACAGGATTAGAAATGAGTACATTAGAAGGTCAGCTCAGGTTGGACGGTTGGGAGACAAAATCAGAGAGGCAAGATTGCATTGATTTGGACATGTGCATAGGAGAGATGCTGAGTATATTGCGAGAATATGAATTTCCCCTTGGGATTAGTAAAGTATCTCTCTATCTATAAGGATGCTAAGGATAGAGCTGTCAGGCAAGAGAAAAAGAGGAAGGCCTAAGAGAAGGTTTATGGATGTGGTGAGAGAGGACATGTAGGTGGTGGGCGTAACAGAACAAGATGCAGAGGACAGGAAGATATGAATGAAGATGATCTGCTGTGGCAACCCCTAACGGGAGCAGCCAAAAAAAGAAGAAGGGATTTAGCTCTGCCTTTACTCCAGAGATATGTGTACAATGCTTACGATTTCATGAATGGTATAATCTACTTTTGCATTTTGCCTTGAGAGTTGTCATAGTGCTCTGTGCCTGCACTTGGTGAGGAGCGCTGTGCAAGAACAAAGTAGTTTGTACTATTGTATTGTATTTCTGAGGTGGCAATGATGGATTGGCCATCTAGGCTATGTGAACAGAATCACTTGTAAATGGTGTTGTATTTACCCCATCTTTTGATACTCATAGCACACTCAACCTACATGGGAGAGGGGGCTCTCTCTGAATTGCCTTTTCCAAGATTGGAGGCCTGTCAAAAAACGGGGCCTGTTACAGCCCATTGGGGCATTCCTTGTGTGACTCTATAGCTATACAAGAAACATACTGTTGTTGTTTACTGTGTTTGTATTAGATGATTAGAAATCAGGCTCAAATCTTAAATGAAATGTCATGTAGAAAATTGTGTGAGGGGATTTTTTCGGCTGATTCAAAGCCATAGATTTTGATCTTTGCAATAAAGAAGACATTTTGAAAATTCAATCACAGTCCTCATCACAGTAAACGGAAAATAATTGTATTACTTCTCAATGTTTATTGCAGACTTGAAAACAGGAGGCAGAAGTGCGGTGAACAAAACTCAGGCAACGATCTTTGCAGGGGCATCACTCGAGTCCCCCTGTAATTATTATGCTGATAGGTTTAAGTAAGGCTTTTGTTGCTATTGACGATGCCATTTTATTACACAGGCTTGAAAATTATGTTGGGCTCTTAGGCCCTGTTTTTGTATGGTTTAGTTAATTTCTAGAAAGTACAGAAATGTGATACTGCACTCCATTGTAACATTCTGAGTTTATATGTGGTGTTCCTCAGAGTGCAGTAATGGGAACCTTTCTGTTTCTCTTTTTATGTGTCCTTTAGGATATAAAGTTTGAAAATATAATACAAAATTTCACTTATTATATGGATGACACCCAGTTATATTTAATATAGAAATGTTAGGCTACAATGTTATCCTGTACTTCGATATGTATAATGAGTAAAAATAAAAAAATTAACAACATTATTTATTAAAAACAAATAAAAGTAAAAAGGGAACAAGGTAAACAAGATACAGTAATGGAAATCAGATTAAAAAAAGGAATATACTGTACCTTGATAACTTTGAAGAAATATAGATAATGAACAAGTAAATTAAACATGTATTATAATTACACTCAAAATTCAAAACCAAAAATATTTCAACAAAAAGAGCAATAAAGAATATAAATTGAGAGTATGAAGTTGACAATGTATGGAAATCACTTGATGGAGTCACAGTAAGAAATATAACTGTGAAACAAACAGAGCTGAGGAACGCAATCCAACCTGTTTAGTGTAAAAAATGAGGCAACTGATAACTGGAAGATGCATTTATTTAAAAAATAAATCAAGATTGTTGAGAATGAATCAGGGAGGTACTGCAATATAAACAACATAGCCAATGACAGTTAAAATACAAAAGAATGATGTATCAACATTCAAGAAACAGGATATACATAAATCAAAAATTATACAAATATAAGAACATGAATATTGACAAACGTGAAGGAGCTTTCCTGAAGTGGATACTAAAAACAAAATGAAATTAAAAAACAAACAAACAGACAAATCCAATGGTGATCTTTTTTCAATTTGGCAATCTGCTGTAACGCTCATTATGTTTTTCTTCCGATATACAGTACATTTTGTCTGCGGTGGGCTAGCGCCCTGCCCGGGGTTTGTTTCCTGCCTTGTGCCCTGTGTTGGCTGGGACTGGCTCCAGCAGACCCCCATGACCCTGTAGTTAGGATATAGCGGGTTGGATAATGGATGGATGGATAAACATTTTGTATCTTAGCTTGGTTTGCATTTCATTATTGCTTGACTGCTGGTTAAGAGTTCTGAATGAGTCAGGAGTTTGACAGCTGTGAGTTAAGTAATAACGGCCCAGGAACTGGACATTGAAGAATGCTGCATGATATCACATGATACCTGGAAGCCTGAGTATCCAGTGCAGCATAGTGTAGCACTGCACCACAGAGAGTGCCAATGGATCCTTGTTCTTTACGTTATTCTTTTAGGACTGCTCGCTGTTGCCACACAAGTTGGAATATATCTGAGACTTTGATGAACTTGTTGTTTTTCTAGGCTCCCCTTCAGCTGGCTCTAAAGTTGCTCATTTGCAGGATAAATGCCTACTCACTCTGTTCGTGATTCACCTCCAGGCTGATGCAACTTTCCAGATCCATTACAATAATAAACACAACCACTTAAGTAGGAACTCAACCAGCGTAAGACTGGGCAAATCATGTAAAATATCATGGTCAGCTTTGTCAAAAGCAGTACTGAGACAGAAGGGGGTCCAGGACAGTCAGGCTACCCACTGTCTCTATTTACTCTTAGATCATTCAAAATCTCAAGGAGTGTAGTTTCATTGTTATGATAAGCCCAAAAATCAGTGTGAAATGTTTCATTAAGAATGTGTCTGTAATCATTTAACTGGATAGATAAAACCTCAGTTATTTTGGCAAGAATTTAGAGATTGTTCTGTGATTATTGAGTACAGATGGGTCAAGATAACTTTTTTTTCAATAGGAGTCTGAGAATAACAGTTTTTAGCGTGCATGGAAAAAATCCCATATTTTACAAAATATAAGCCATTTCTTGTCTGTCCGGCAGTAGACAAACAAATGCTTTTAGAGAGTACTACTCTCATCGCTTCGCTCGACCACCCCATTCCATCCCCCCAACCCTGGTTGCGCTATGCTCCAGTCACCTCGCGTCTCTACTGCTCGCATTGTCATGGGGCTGAACGCACGCTGAGGAGATGCGGTCTGATCAGCTGCTGTCTTTCTACTGCTGTTGCCAAGCTGCGTGTTCTGCTTGTCGCGCTGCACGTCAATCATTTAAAAGCCTGTACAGCAGCTGTCATTATGTCTCACTGCCTTATCTCGTGGGATGTCAAATTGTCTTCCGAGAAGATCATGTATCGTCTCCTTCCAAGCTTTCCAAGATTTTTTTTTTAATAATAGAAAGAAAAGAATCTTTACAAGTAATTTTAATGTAGCAAAATGAGTGCAGGAATAAATCGAGCATATAAATAAATTACATTAAAAGCTGTCACATAGGCCTTCTAGTTTCTGCAACAGGGTAAATACTTCCTCTATAAGACTTTTTTACTGTATTGAAAACAATACATTTCATTAGTACATTAGGCAAATGCTGTAGAATGGATCTGTCAAGAGTGACACTCTTCACTCTTAAACATAATGGTTCTAAAATAGCTCTTTACAGGGTTGTGTGGCTCCTTATAGAACCAATGCTTGATAAAAGGACCATTTCATTGGAGGAACAGTTCTTTGCATATGAAATCAGTTCTCTGGGCTTTGAAAAAGTTCTTAATATGTGGAAAAATCCAAATTCTTTCATTATAGTTTGCTACTCAGCAGGGCACTAGCAGAAGAAAACTTGAACTTAAATTGTATTGTTGTATGCAGCAAGAGTCATTTAAAAAACATGAATCAATTGGTATTTCATAAATCTGATATCATCTGTTCACAGTTATCTATGCGATCTGTAATGGATCTAAATAATTACAGGTTCTTTCTTGAACCTACATGTGGAAGGTTCTTTTGGAAACCAAAAATGGTTCCCCTATGAGATTGCTCTGAAGAACCACTTAGACACCTCAGTTTTTAAAGCTGCGAGTGACGTTGTACAGTAGATACTGCAGACTGCACTTAACACTTTTGTGAATTCGTTTCAAGCAGAGGACACTTCTGCACTTAAATTTAACAGCTAGACCAACTGGGCCAGCTAGTACAGCATATGGATATTAAATATTCAAGATAATGAATCAATGAATAAAAATGTTTTAAAAAAACAGCATTTAAAGGGTCAAGGGAACAGTTTGAACATTGTAAGGTGGATGCAGTATTTGTGTGTTAAAATCAATATCCAAAAAAGTGGACAAATTACGACATGATGAGGAGTAATGGTTCTGTGAGGACAAGTGTTTGCTATATACTTTTTTTATAGAAGTAATTTTACCATTAAAAATGCTGCAAATCCTACATTTCTCAACTGTGAGGAGTCCTGATGGGATCTGAGCAAAACATTAATCGATCTATCAATGGTGGGAAAAAAAAGAAGTCAGAAAATGGGAAAGAAAAAAAAATGACATTTTGCAGAAGATCCAGGGACAGCTGTAGGACATGCTGGAAAGATGATATCTCTTGGCTAGCCCAGGATTATCTGGTACTTCTCAGAGTGGGGACCCAGTAGGCTGGGCTGTGCAACTCAGTGAAATGAAGTAAGTTATGCAATCGTAATTTGTATATGCCTTCAATTATAGGTTTTTAAATCTTCTTACAAAAACAAAAAGTATGAGTAAAATTGCTTAAGGTGCTGCAAACAACAGTATACCTTGCTTTGATATATTTGACTTACAAGAAACAAAAACCAAAAGCAAACCCACATCTGTCTCTTGGTGATTAGTTCAGTCATGCAAAATATCTCTGCACTACATGATGTTACATAATGTGATTATATCTAAATAATATAAAATGAAGAAACTACATTACATTTCTAAACACATACCAATGTAATTTAAAAACTTAAAAAGAATTTACAAAAATATTTCTTATAATGGAAACCTTATTATTAAAGTTGACCTTTTCATATGATTACTAATTTGTATTCAATGCCAGATAAAGTAGTTATGAAACACTGCCACATTGCAACATATCACTAAAATGAAAAATCTAACTAACTGTAAAACATATAAAGACACACATTCAAGGTGTGGAAGACTGAGTAGTAAAAAAATAGATTAAACAGAAACAAGAATAAGTTATTGCCAAGTTTCATTTTCTGGGCTGCAGTATGCTATGCTTAAAATGCAGTTAAATGCTCAAACTCTTATTTTATTAAAGATAATGTTTATTTATAAAAACTCAAGATAACCTAATCTGAAAAAAGTGTTGCTATTGGCATTGTTGTTTGGGGCTTTTTTCTTTTTAATTTTTTAGTATTTATTATTTTAGATCTATTATGTATAAATCAGCGCTGAAAGTCTAATTTAAACTTCTGCAAGCAAAACATCACTAAGAGGTATTGAATAGATCAGACCCTCCAAAAGGTATTTTTAACTAGTTTAATAGAGCCTCCCAGTTTTTTAAACCTGCCTGTCCCAATCCTGATTTTTTACAAATTATTGTTAATTTAACTCAAGATTGGAGAGAACAAGCATTAAAATTAATTAGAGAGCACTATGGAAGGGTTACTGCAAATCAGATAGATCAACTGCCACAAACTAGATGAAACTGCTTTGCATAGAGCTGTGTTCAATTTTAAAAGAAAATATGTAAATAAATTTAACCCCTTTATTTTGAATTCTTTTAGGGAATTGGTAGCCCTCTATTCGTCTAATGACGCATCTTTGACATCCCAGAATAATCTTTTGGATTAGCCACAACAGAGGGAAATAGAGGCCTTGCCAAAACCAGAGGTTGCCAGATCTTTTCCACAGTCAGACTCGGATGAGCAGTCGATTCTGTCGACATCTTTGTTATCTCAGTCAGGCGAGAATGGTAATGATATACTTTCTTCAGCAGACTCTGGGGCCCAAGATATTTCAACAATTTCTCCAACAAAATTTATTAAGCATACAGATTCACATACTAAGGGGTTTGAAGTGATGAATGGAGATCCAGAATAAAACTGTTTTAGCTCCTGGCTCTAATTCTGATATTCCCCTTAGTGAAAAAGATAATCCTCAAAAGATTAACCAAATTAATATAGTTAGGGAGATCTCTTGTTGGGACCCCAAGTTTGTGGAACCATGTCTCGTCTTGACTGATAGTAATTTTTTTGAGCTGGTAGGTGTTTATTGTACCTGGACGGGTGTGCAGGTGGAGGTGGTATCCAGGGTTACCATACGTGATTTGGCATTGAAATTAAATCAGTGCTCACGATGCCCACACATGCGGCAAGTTATTGCCCTGGTTGGGATATGGGATCTCTTTTTAACATCTAAACCTAAATTGGCTTTACCACATCTCATGACATCTTTGAGTCTCACTTTTCCAGGAGCTAAATTACACCTGGCGCCTATTCCTGTTGCAGCACAGTACCAGCTCCAGTTTTTGACATCAGCGAATAACGAAATAGTCCAGGCACTTGGGGATTTGACAGATATTCTTCTCACTTGCCCGGCAAATTTTTTACGTATTAATCGGACTTCACTGGTGTTAACAAGAAAATCGACTGAAACTTTGCTTGAGTACTTGCTCAAGATAGGGGAAAATAGACTGGGTGACCTAATTTTTAAACCATTCCATTTTCCTGTCTTTCACATTCTCATCTGCCCCCTTTTTTCCTTTACTTTTTCTTCCTCCCCTTCTTTTCTGCCTTTGTCTTTAACCACATAGAAAGATTCCTTTGCCTCTTCCCTCAATTCTAAACTTAACTCCTCTGTTCTCCTCGTAATCCATTTCCCCATGCCTAATCTTAAATTCCTTTCTTTTTTCTAAACCTAAACCTAAAAAGTTTTTGAAAGGGATTTGATTCCCTATCCCTAGCCCCAATTCTAAACTTAACCCTAAAGTTTACCTGTCTATTTCTCTGACCCTTGCCTTATCTTAAGACCCTTTCTTTTCTATCCTTTCTTAATAACCCTATTAGATTAAATTCCCCAATCCCTCTCACAAACCCTAAACCTAATAACCCTCTGTTTTCCTATATATTCTACACATCCATGCATAATCTTAAATCCTTTCTTTTCTTTGCCTAACCCTAAAAACTTTCCTTTACCGTTTTAAAATTGTTTTTATCCCTTAAACGAGCCTCCAATTTTAAAATATTTTTAGTGTCTTAGTATGATTTTTGCTATTTTATAACATGATTTCAGTGCCTTTAATAGATTCCCTTTATCTCTATTTGTACGTCCATTTAGTGTCTAGATTTGGTAGTATTTTAATTGATTTTTTTATCTGGATTTTAAATACTTCTTAATTCGGCCAGTAGGGGGTGCCACATCTTGAACCCTCACTTTAGTTGAAGTATTTGGTTGTATAGAAGTATATACATAGCAGTGCCATTAGTATTAACATGATTTTGACTTACCCTGTGTATATCTATCTATCTATATATATATATCTATATACAGTACAGGCCAAAGGTTTGGACACACCTCCTCATTCAATGTGTTTTCTTTATTTTCATGACTGAAGGCATCAAAACTATGAATGAACACATGTGGAGTTATGTACTTAACAAAAGAAGGTGAAATAACTGAAAACATGTTTTATATTCTAGTTTCTTCAAAATAGCCACCCTTTGCTCTATTACTGCTTTGCACACTCTTGGCACTCTCTCGATGAGCTTCAACAGGTAGTCACCTGAAATGGTTTTCACTTCACAGGTGTGCCTTATCAGGGTTATTTAGTGGAATTTCTTGCTTTATCAATGGGGTTGGGACCAGCAGTTGTGTTGTGCAGAAGTCAGGTTAGTTGGACGATCATTTATTTTTCAACAGGACAATGACCCCAAACACACCTCCAGGCTGTGTAAGGGCTATTTGACCAAGAAGGAGAGTGATGGAGTGCTGTAAATGGTCATGAAAATAAAGAAAACACATTGAATGAGGAGGTGTGTCCAAACTTTTGGCCTGTACTGTATATATATATATATATAAAAACACCACATGTAAAAGATGTATGGACACCTAGTCCAATAAACACAAGCATAACAAAACAGAACCAATACACATGCTGAACAATTAGAGGATTGGTTTGTATATTGCTAAGAAAGGAGTAACATAAAACAAGCCCTTCCACAGAGACAAAAAGACGAATAAACAAAGGACATAAAAATAATACCCCATCAAAGTTTAGAAGATCAGGAGAATATTAATAATTGGGAAAGAATGACAATCAAACCATTGAAACAAAAACCTCATTATGAAATCAACAGAAATCAACTCAATGACACCAATTATTATAAACAGATCCCAGAACCTTTATATCCTCAAACACAAAACCAAATATACAAAATATTAGATGAAATGAACAGCAAAAGCCACATAATGAACGATGAAAAAATATTTAAAAGAGCCAATATATCCAAGGGGTAAGAGGTTTTACATATTTCCAAAAGTCCAGAAGGACCCAAAAACATGGTCAAAACCTTACCAAATACCACCAGTAAGACTGATGTCTCCGATTGAGAAAAAGGGAACTATAGGATAGCTCTGAATGTGGGCTATTTTTTGAATCTATTACTGTCCATCCATCCAAGTTATATTGAAGACACCACAGATTTTATAAGCAAAAACAGAAATTACACCATTGTTTACTATGGATGTGAATACTTTCTACGCAAATATAAACACAAACTAGGGACTGTAGATCATAAACCACAATTTAAACTTTAACCTCAAAAGACCTGACACATTTTAGTACATTTACTGGGGATCTTAAAATGACTTTGAATTCCAAAACATATTTTTTATAACAAAAAGAAACAGCTATGGGCAAAACATTTGCACCAGCATATGCCAATATATACATGGCCTATTGGGAGAAGGGAGTACGTGAAAACTGCCCAATAAAGCCAGCAAAATAGTTTAGATTCTTGGATGACATATGGGGATTGTGGAATGACACTGGAGAGGAATTTCAAAAATACACAAACATTCTGAATTTCTATTGGCACACAGTGAGCAGAGAAGAAGTAAACTTCTTGGATACAACAACATACAAGAAGAATAACAAACTGATGACTAAAATATATTTCAAAGAGATGGACGTGCACAGCCTACTCCATGCTGACAGTTACCACCCCAAACTCACTCTTAAGGAATCATCAAATCACAGCTATTTAGATTTAAAAGAATATGCATGGAACAAGAACACTTAGAGCAAGAGACTTAGAATCTCTTTATGGCACGTAGACAAAGGGGTTACATTTAATCTTAGCATATTGAAAAAATGAAAGCTTTTTGGACATCCTAGTTTCAAGTAAAATAAAAACCAAAGCAATAAACATCAGCTATCAGAATAAAATATTGGTCAAATACTGGGATTATGAAAGATTTTTGAAAAAAAGAAATGAAATCATTGAAAATGTTCAAAGACAATTTTTCAAGAGAAAAAAACTGTATATGATATCAAGTGTAAACATTGTAATAGTATAAATAAAGGAGAAACCAAGAATTGATTTAAAACAAGACTTAGGCAACATCTCTCTAATATAAGATTGAACAAGAATAAAACACCATTAATTCAACATTTTGTTAGGATAGGGACACAAGACTTAAGAGTAGGATTTTGGAAACAAATGCAGAATGGTCAATAAAAAGAGAAAATGAGAGGAGAGTCAATGGATAAAGAGACTTGACACCAAATGGCTTTGAGAAAGGGGTAAAAGGAAACTTACTTGGATATAAAAAAACTTACTCTGGACATAAAAATTAAAAGTAATACTGTATTGCATATAGATGTAGAACACAGAACAAGGATTTTCAAGATACAAAATAAACTCAACGTTGCATCTAATCCTAAAAGCACAAGGTTATTCTTAATCCTAATTCTAACCCTAAACCTAATCCTAGTCCTAATCGTAACCCAAATCCTAATCCTTAAAAAGACATTTATCATAACTTGCCTAACTCTACTCCCAACCCTAAGCCTAAAAAAAATCATTTAACATATATGCACCGACATTTATTAAAAAGATGCAAAATATGTCACAGAGGTCAAAGGTTATACAATAACAAACCATTTTTTAAGAAAATATAAAATAAAGAATAAAATATATAAAAACAAGGAAGTTATCAAAAGATACATTATGAAAATGTTCCCAGAAAAATAAAAACTGCAGATTTAATTTTATAAAATAAAGGAGAAAAGAGTTTTTAAAGAAATAAATAACAGAGGTCCAGGAAAAAACACCAACCCACACTCAGAAGTATAAAAAGACAAGGAAAACACCATTGTCATAGCTGATGCAATGCAAAGTAAATTTATTACTTGTATCAACAGAAAAAAGATAATTTAGACACAAGCTTTAAACATTTTTTCCAAAAGAATATACATATGAGTATATTATAAAGGAGTTAAAAAAGGGAAGAGAAAGAGGGGTTTAGTTTCGGGTGACATTGTATGCAAGGTGGAAACTGCAGGCACTCGTTTGAAAGACAATTGGGAAGTAGATGACTTTAAAACAGCTCTCAGCTTCAAAGCTAAACAAACCTAACCCTTTTATTTTGGGAGAACTGCTCTTTTTTAATTGAATCTGTTAATGTAAAGCGTGTATGAAAACAAAAATGACAAAAATTAGTGGAATTAACAAATAATCTCTAAGCAGCTAATTTGATGGAAGTAGACCTGGTACATTTCAAAATGAACCAATTAATCTAAAGGAAAACAAATGTGTAGAAAAAAATATAAACGGAACACAAAATGTTTTGTCAAGAATAATAAAGTCTAAATTGTAGTAATGAAAAATAGTGACACAACATATACGAGGGGGAGTTAAAGTTAGAAAATGGGATTTATCAGAAAATGGATCAAACCTTAACAAAACTGATAATGTCATTTCTCAATGTAGTCTCCACCCTTCTCAATGCACTTGCGCCACCTGCCTGGAAGTACCTGGATTCCTGCAGAATAAAAGTTTTCGTTTTGTCCTCGCAGCCAGGGCGTTGAGTTTGTGTGTGTTTTTTCTAAAGGTGTTATTTCGCTCTGAAAGCCAGAGGGTAAAACTGTAATTGAAGTTGTGAAGGACTGCCGAAGGACATTTACCATTTTGTCATTATTTTGAATTGAATATCTTTATTGTCATTGCTCAAGTACAACGAAATAGGATGCCATCCTATCAGTGCAAAACAGCAAGAAATTGTTGCACTACAAAAACATATACATTGAAAATTTATAAGAGATTTTAAAAGTGGAAAAGCAAAACAAACATTTCACAACAAGACATTTTTCACATTCTGCTGGTTTTATTGCATAATTTGTTCTCTTTAAAGTTTCATTGTGTGAGCATCATTTAGTGCAGTCACAGCCTTTGGGTAAAAGCAATTTTTTATTCTTTTAATTTCCTTGAAGCGTTTTCCTGAAGGCAGTAGTTCACAAATAGAGTGACTAGGGTGGAATGGATCTTTAATTATGTGCAGGGCATTTTTCAGACAGATCTTCTGGGCAGTGGTGACAACCCTCTGGAGCACTTTCCTCTCTGATGGTGTGCAGCTGGCAAACCAGACTCGGATGAAGTAAGTCATTATGCTTTTCATGGAGCAACAGTAGAAGGACATGAGCAGTTTATGTGTGATGTGGTTCTTGCTGAGGATCCTCAGGAAGTAAAGTCTCTGCTGTGCCTTCTTTACCAGCTCTGTGGTGTTTGCACTCCACTTAAGGTCCTCTTCTATGTGCACACCCAAGAACTGGAAGTTCAAGAACCTCGCTACACAATCCCCACCAATGAATAGGGGCTGAATATTTGTTTTCTTCATCTTAAAGTCATTGATCAGCTCCTTGGTTTTGGTGGTGTTAAGAAGCAGATTGTTGTCTCTGCCCCACCCAATAAGCAGACTCATTCTCCCCAGAGATGAGCGCCATCATGGTGGTGTCATCCGTGAATTTGATGATGTTGCTGCTGGAGTGTGCAGGGGTGCAGTTGTAGATGTACAGGATGAAGAGAAGGGGGCTCAGCACACAGCCCTGTGGAGAACCTGTACTAAAGCTGAGGCCTGAGAAGATGTGGAGGCCTACGCTTACACTATGGGAGTAATCAGAGAGGACGTTCATAATCCAGAGGCAGATAGCCCCAGATCTGTTGATCTGGCCACCAGTTTATGAGGAAGGATGATATTAAATGCAGAGCTAAAATCTACAAAGAGCAGCCTATGTGGATTAGGACAGTATGGAGAGTTGTGGCTATGGCTTACTCTGTAGACGTGTTTGCCCTGAAAGCATACTGTTGTGTGTCTAACATGGGTGGAACGTCTGAAATGATGCGAGTTCGGACCAGTTTCTCAAAGCACTTCATGGTCACATGAGTAGTTGCCACTGGACAGTAATCATTTAAGCAGCTGACGGTAGACTTTTTAGGCAGTGGAACTATGATAGAGGACTTCAGGCAAGGTGGAATGGTGGACTGGTATAAGAACTGGCCAAAGATCTTTGTGAAGACCCCAGCCAGCTGATCCGTGCAGTACAACAACACTCATCCACAGATGCCATCAGGTCCAGCAGCCTTCCTTGGGTTAACCACCCTCAGTGTGCGCCTCACCTCATGCTCCTTCACCATGAGAATGTGGCTGTTGTGGGCTGGTGGATGTGATGTAGCTGTCTCTGGTGACATCACCTCAAAGCGGGCAAAGAAGTGGTTCAGCTCTTCTGCCAGCAAAATGTCACTGTCAGCAGTTTAGGTATTGCTGGACTTATAGCTGGTGAAGTGTTAAAAAAAGATGTTTTAGTTGGTCATATGTGACTAAAAATAAAATTATGGGGCGTCCATAAAAAATTAATTTGATTCAATTAAAATTCATAGATTCGTTAAAGTTAAATGTCTAACCAGCTTAACTATGGAAACAAAATGACACATCCTATAAAACTTGATTAAAGTATTTAAGATAATGGTTATAATTAGAGAAATAGTTCAATTCTACTCTGTCACTAATGTCATTTCAATCTAATCACCTTCCCACCCAAGTCAAGGTTTTTGTACTGTGCCAAGGACTGTGTGGTATTAGGGTGGCTAAAAAAGGTATATGTAAAAAAAAAAGATTATTAAGTGACAAGATTTTATTTAAAAATGTATTTTTTACTTTTTAGGGCAATTTTGAGTAAAATTGTGTCATTTAAAATGTTTATCTATTTCTTCACTCCACACAGAACTGAGAAACAAATAACTGATGTGATGTACATCTCTCAGTTATGCTATATTTTTTAGCAATCAGATTTAGGTCTATGTGCCATAATAAAACCACAGTGTTTTATGTTTTTACCCTTTTATGTTAATTTATATTTCAATTCTTTTCTTTCTTAGAGCAAATAAAATTGATGCAGATTAAAAATAATTTAGCAGTAGAGCAGAACCATCACAGTTCTGAATAATAAACTTGACAGTACTAGGTAAGAGATGCCCCATTCTTTTCATCTTTTATATCAAACTTTAAAACCTGTAACCTTAGTGTAGGACACTCTTGCTAGACATGGACAGTATGTGTAAATGTAATATCTTATTTTTAAATCTTAATTGTAGCAATCATTAGAACTGGCTATTTACATACTCTTTCTTTTATTTGTGTCATGGTAAGGTTTGTGGCACCACTGCATTTGCTACTACATTCAGGCTATTCCACTTGACATTGAAACAGGTTTAGAGTACAGGGAAGAGAGCAGCCTCACCACAGTCACACTACCGTGAAACTGTACCATATAATTACCCGACTGCCTTGCCCTGATGACTAATGTTCTCATGCTCTGCAACATCAAAGGTGGATTCAAGAATGGATGGAATGATGGACTTAGATGAATCAAAGACTAAAAGTTTTTTAGTCAACAATAAGGTCATAATTTCCTGCATGTGAGAAGAAAATATTGCTACAGTTAGTCCACATTGAGTACTAATCAAGCATTTGGATATATATACGGTAGTAACCCCCCCCAGGAATTACATTTCAGGCAGGAACTTTGCAAATTAAACATGTCAGAAATAACTTGAATGGATTCATCTTTAAATGTCAATTATAAAGGTCTTACCTCATCTTCCTCAGTTTCCAAGAAAGTATTTGTGCATTGCTGCTTCTAGCTGTACTTTGCATGATTTTAGTACATCTGTGCTCATTTGTAGCCCAAAAAAAGCATGTCTCACAGATGAGCACATTGACATTCTAGACGTCCTTGCAAAACATTTGAAAGCATTAAAGAGATTTTAATTTGCATTTGTAATGTAATGTGTTGTTTTTAGCTGTTGTATTTCATAAGAATTGCACTACTGTTAATTTAGTTATTTATTGTGTACACTTATTTACTGTTCTATAGGCTGTTGTACATTACTGTTCATTTTATTTAAATGCCTATCTAGTGTGGGTTTGTGCATTTATTGTGTAATTTTTCTACCTCAGTAAGAGTTACAAAAGGTTATAAAGGTTTTTGCAATAAAAATGTTTTCGAGTTACATTATACTGTGTTAAGTATTGAAAATGGTATTGAATTTCACTATTTTTCTTGGTATCATATTGAAGTTTGAAATTTTGGTGTCTTGACAACACTACTTGCTACCCACAGAAGTACGGAACTGTTAGTACTCACTTTTCATAAGAGTGACTTCCTTTCTTTAAAAGTGGCTCTCGATGGACCCTTCGTTAGTCGTATACTCTTCTAGTGCCTGCTCTTACCCCTGGCAACCTCTCATTGTAGACATAATTTCAATGTGTAGAAAAACAAGTGTTACTGTAATTGTGATATGTCAACGCCATTCACCCAGTCTCAGAAATATGGAACTCTAGATTACAAGTGACATTTTCAACATAACTTGGAAATAAAAACACCATTTAAAAAAATGAAGGAGATTAAGAAGGTCTGTAAGCATACAATATTAAATGAGACAGATTCTGGCTGTACCCTAAAATTTAAGTATTTCCAGATAATAGTGCACATGGATTTAAAGCTTAGAAGCCAGGATTAATTTCCCCAAAGTATATATGATCTTGAAGACCTCTGAATGAGAAATTGTACAGAGAAAGTAAATCCAATCCTTTAAGGACAGAGTTACAATAAGCAGGTATTTTACATTCTTAACAATAAATGCCACAAAGCAAATGCATAAAAAAGTGACACCATTACAAATGAAGTAAAATCAATCCCCCCAAATGAATAAATTAGAATCTCAGGCTTCAGACTACATATTTCCAAAAATATAAACGGTTAATAAAAAATACATACAATCCCTAGAAATGTGCCTGAATTAGGGAGTTCTCTAAGGAGTTTGCATCAGCAGTGGGTGTGTCAAGTAAGAGAAAAATGGTCTCCAGTATCGTGACACTGCATGAAACATTTTAAACAGTAAAGTCCAGACAGTTAATGTAGGTGGCACTGGGAAATGGTGGCTACTCATGGAGCCTTACAGAAAGCCAGGCAATGTCTCTTTGAGTCAACAGCAAGGAAAGTCAGGAGACAGGCATTTAGTGAGCCTTATTTAGGTAAAACCAGAGATCCAAAATCATTCTTTTAAATGTCTGCCTCATGAATGCAGCTTGTTCATGGGCTGTTAAAGAACGCCTTTAAGCAGAAAGCCTCCAGATTTCCAAGACAAGTCTTCATCAAGACACCAATTCTTTGAAAATGCCATAGAACTCACTGTGAAATTAGGGTTAGGTTAGGGTTAATAGAGATTTTATTTACCCCGAAGGGTAAAGATGCACTGGTACACTTCATACAGTTATGCTATATGCATTTTAATCCACCAAAAAAGCACTTATTTTAAATTCAACACTATTTAAACATACCTTATTGACATGACTCCCAATAATGCCTGTAATCCATTATATCTATCTCTCTTAAATATAAGGTTTAAAAGTTCCAAATACCTGAACACATCTAATTAAAATTCAGATATGTGTCCAAGATTGGACCCCCTCCCCTTTCATAATAGACTTAACATGAAATTAATATGGCAAACTCAATTCAAGCCTTTATTTAAGGTATATAAAACTTATAGGTATTATGGTGTTTATTTAGAGCTATATAATAAAAACCTAAAAATTAGCCCACTAAAAGAATCCCCCTCTATCAAATTTGGATCATATTAAAATGCGGACTACCTGGTTTCATTTTAAATGGATCCACCTTAATTTTAAGTTAGTGAATTCCAAAAAAATGAAAGACCCTAAACAGAAGAGTTACTTTTGTTAAAACTCGGTGCCCCTATATTATTTTAGGTTTAGCGGTTAGGGTTAGGACTGTGAAAGTGATTAGAAGCCAAAAAAATGAACAAAGGGTGATCAATAGGCCAGTTGCTTATTCTTCTGATTAGGAATTTCAGCGACTATGGAGACAAGAGCATATTATTTTATGTGTGGAATGTATTTTATGTTAGACCACCATGAGATCCTCAGTCTTTATATACAGGCTTAGGATTAAGGTGACTCAGAGCATCTTTGATAATTGTGTAGTGTTACTTTTTCTTTTTAAGTAATATATGAATGTTTTTGATTTTGTGGATCTTTTGATTTATTTTTGAAACTTCTCTCTAGGATTATGTGATGATCTTGATAACATTGTTTCTTTATTTTTGCCATTTTCCCTTGCCATGTCATTCTGTTTACCTTTTGTTTATTTAATACATTTAATATTTAAAGAAATATTGTTTTTGTCCAATTAAGCCAGAGGTTTACGGTTATCATTTCCCTTTCCAAGTGTATTTTTGATTATATTGAACTTTTAAAAGCCTGTGCCCCAATTTGGGGTCTATGCAGGCCTTGCAGCCTGTCTTCTCAGTTTGGGATGAGGCTACCTGGGGGTGAGGCCTGTTTTTGAGGCAGACCAGTGAAGGCTCTGTTTTATTTTCTTTTGTGAGGCCTGATCATGCTGGTTTGCCATTTTGTGCTGTAGATTACAACAGGTTTCTAATTTGAATATTTTCAACAACTTTGTTGATCCAATACTGACCAGTTTTTCCTTGCTTTTTTTTTTATATAAGTGGACTCTGGTTCTTATTTTTTATTTATTTTTATTTTTAAACGTGTTTACTGTGTGACACACCTTCTGGTGTACTCCAAAAAAGTGTTATAAAAATAAAGATTGATTGATTAAAGAAGCCCACCATCTCATTCTTTGAAGACTGTTTCACATCTACCTTCTGCTTCTGTGGTTGAAAGTTATGCCAGTGGCAAATGTTTTTTTTTTAATTTCCTTGTACCCTGTTAAACTGCCTTCTGCTTTGATTCTTGTCTTTTTTTATTATCTGTTTTGACCCAAATGTGTCTCTGGTTCACAGGTCTGAATGCTCTCTTCATAAGATTTTATTCTTTAAAGATATTCTGGTACTCCTAGCTCTTTTTTTGACTATTGCTTAATCTACCACTTAGAATCCTGTCCATCGCCACCTTTAAAATCACATCAGAGGCCTAGTAGGCTTAATTTATTTGCCTAGCTGGATCATGACAAGAGCATTACTTGATGCCAATAATAATAAAAAGAAATCAAAATTACAAGCAAATTGTGTATACGTATTTTACATGGAAAATAAAGCTTAATTTCTTTAATGCATAAAATTAAAAATATCTTTCAGTTAATTTGGTAAAATACTTTCGGACATAATTGACTAAGTAAAAATGGATATTACAGTTGTGACCGTGAAATGTGAAAATAAAAATATATGAGTAGACAACAGACACAAAGTTCAGTGACCTCTTTGTTTATGAAATGGATCATTTCAGATCCATTACAATAATTATTAGTTATATACTGTATAATTAAAATACAAAAGGCAACACATTTTGAAATGGAGCAACAGGATGAGAGGAATGTGTGGTATAAATGCATTCTCCTTTATCACACACCATTAAGATCATGGCCTTAAACACATTCCAGTTCAAAGCTTTCACTTGCCAATCACTTCCCATTGCATAATTTAGGTGGTCTTAAATTTCAGAAAAGGAGTTTTTTGATTCTGGCTTATAGAGTAAATACTACATAGGCAGCCCAACAGCGGTGATAGGTAACAAACATATTAAAATTATAGACCACACTGCAGTATTTCCTGACACTCATCCCACCTCTGAGTCTCCAATGCTGTCCCATATACAGTAGTCTGTATTCCAAGTTCAGCAGTACTGGAAAGATGCTGCAAATTTTTTGAAAAACTGTGCAGCCATTTTTTCATGATAATGGAAGAAAAATATAAACATATGTGTATTTATATAGATGATTGATATAAAGATAGATAATATACTATAAAAAGAAAATATATTTGCATATCGCAGAACTTCTATTAATTTTCATGGTTTGTAAAAAATGTATTAATTTAAAGTGCAATATTAGTAATGTTACTAGGAAAAGACCACAGCTGCATTTCATTTACCGGGAAGACATCTTTCGACAGTTTCTTATTCAGGAATATGCTTGCAAACATCTCTTCATGTTAATCACCATTAATCTTGCATATATAAATAAAATTGGCTAAAGTATAACAATAATGTATGTACATATATCACATGCTTTTCTATGAAAGAAGATTTGTTAATATGAGCTTAGGAAACAATTAGGCATGGCCGTATTATCAAAGAGAAGTTTAATATCCAATGATGAATCCTACCTTTAACTGTTCCCATCTGGTATACACATCCGGTTAAACAGAAATCTTCAGAATGAGTTCCAGACATCCTTTACACATGCAACAGTCAACCCCGTACATGACATCAGTTACTGACTGAATATCAGAAATGACTTGTAAATTGTAATTAGCCAAAACACATCATCGCGGAATTCAAAAATTCAGGATATTAAAACTATTAAAAAAACAAAATTATTTTTAAGTAGAACAGCTACTGGAATAATCTGTAACCAAATGCAAGCAATTTTCATTCTACTTCTGCACACAAAAGCTTGATGAGCCATTGTTTAATCACAGAATGAAGTTCTTTTTCTATACATACAGTTTTTAATTTTCCTCTTTAATTTGTAGTGTAGTTAGTTTTTCCATTTTTTTCCTGTTACTGATGTTAAAATATAGATACATTACATGCTGTTACACACACACACACACATGCATTAGGGACAGCTTAAAGGCTCTGGTATTGGTAATTCCTCTCCAGTCCACAGGGTGGCGCTGTATACTAAAACCTCTTCTCTTCCTCTTACTGCAGACCAGATGATTGACAACCTTACCACCTCTGACATCATTTCCCATATCGGTCCACCAGGACCCACCTCGTCCTGCCTGGCCTGTATTTAACTGGACATGTCACTGTCTTGGGCAGTCTTGGGTGTCTTAAGAGGTGTTTTTGTGGTTGCCCCGAAGAATACTTGTATTATTTTGTATTACAATATATGGAGTTACAAGTTATAAAAACCCATAAAATGGCAAAATTATGTTAAGAATGAGTAATCTGGAGCATTTAGTGACCACATGCAACACATTTTAACTTGCAAAAGAATTTTTGAAGTTTTCCAATAGATGTCTATATGTTTCAGCACGCCAACATCAACATTGCACATAATGATATGTACACATCATTACACAATGTTTACATTGACTTCAACAGTAACATTTTTTTTTTGAAGAACAAAATTTGTAATGTAAAATTTTAACCTAACTTCTATTTACTGTCTGAAAATGAAATGGTAAGATCCTGTTGCTAGTGCCACACTAGATTATCTACATGTATTATTTGTGGAAATAATGATATCATCTTCAGATACTTTCTTTACCAACATTATCTCTACATAGTAAAGCTCTTGCACTAAATGAGGGAGATTAGCAAACATATATATTTTTAGTGGACATACACAATAATGGAAGAAATATTTTAGTAATAAATTATATTTCTGGTGAAATTTTTCAAGGGATACAAATATATAATTGATGTACAAGTCACTAAAGGTCTCAGTGCGGTGCACTTTCCACATATTAAATATTGTGTGTTTTAAAGAGAGGGAAACTACAAAATTAGATTGTGAGACTGATAGTAGCACTTATGCCTTGGGGGTTTCACCTTCACAAATGCCAAATTCATTGTGGTTGTTGGTCCGTAATATCATCATTATTATTATATTTGCAACAATTTTAGATGGTTAAACACACAGTAGTGCAGGATCTTCTCTCTCTGGGTAACCATGTAAATGTGCATTCAGCGATTCAGTTGGTGGTCGACTTCTGGCATGGCATAGAGCCTCTGAGACCAGTCACCTTTCAGGGGGAGGACATGGAAGTGGTGCATAGCAAAAAGTAACTGGGGGTTTTCAAAAATAGCAAACTGGACTGGCCTGAGAACACTGTGGTGTTCTACAAGAAGGACCAGAGAAGTTCTTTACTTTCTTTTGATGCATGTTGGAAATGCTCTACCAGTCCATAGTAGCCAGTTTTTTGTTTAACACTTAGGTATCTTGGAGAAGCAACTTGAGCTAAAAAACCACACAATGCCTGAACATATTTATCAAGAAAGCCTACTTCATCACAGAGCTAACCCTGGATACTCGTGAGGCTGTTGTGGAAAGAGAATGGTGGCAAAATTGGAAGCCATCATGAAGAATCCACTCAATCCCTGCCAAGAGATGCCCTGTTGGAGCACATTTAGCCACAGGCTCATTTCTTCATAGTGTAGTAAAAAGCGCCTCTGGGGATGTTTTCTGCTGTAAAAGTATCTAGGTAAGGTACTTCAACCTCTGAGGTTCTTTTTATATTGGTGGACAAGTTAATGCTGGAAATGCCTTAAGTGTTAGCCTTGATGTGCATGTGTCCTGCAAAACTTATCTATTGAACATTCACTCAGCATAGATACGGACAAATATAAAGCAAGAAAATCTCAAACCTGGCTGAGGCTAGCTAGCTACCACAAATTTCTTATCTTACTAGGGGCTAGAAGCCGCTCCACTCATGAGGTATTCTCCTACTTGTCAATCCATCTTCAGATTGCTTTCCCTGAAAGAGCTACACTTCAGGATACCCTAGCAAAAGCCAGTAATCACAACTTTTGTTGGGATTTTGTATCCCAATGGGAATCTTTGAAAGGGCTACACAATTTAACAGAAGCCAAGGTCTATTCACTACCTACACTTCATATTTGGCAAGCTTTCCAACAATATTATACATTTATCTATTGGTATACAATATACAGGTACATTTATCTACTGATTGTGTTATTGTCCTGTAAGTCTATGTCATTGTTTTTTATGTTTCTGCTGCTCTATGCATCTAAATTTCCCCATGGTATTAATAACATTTATCTAATCTAATCTACATTTGACTCAAAGTGTAGACTTTTGCTGCCCAGTGAAAAAAAAAATCTTAAATGCCTCCCTCTTCTTTTTGTCCTAAAGGAAGTGTTTTATTAGGCCAGTGATTTTTTTTTCTATTTCCTATTAAGACTCCTAGGATATGTAAGTTAAGTTGGCCTTCATGTTACAAAAAAGACATAACAGTGGCTAGAGAAAGTCCAGAGAATCAGACAGAGAATCTTATTTCTCACCATCTCAGAGTCTTTCAGGTGTCTGATGAGACCAAGATAAAACTTTTTGGCCTTAATTCTAAGCGGTATGTGTGGAGACAACCAGGCACTGCTCATCACTTGTCCAATACAGTCCCCACAGTGAAGCATGATGGTGGCAGCATCATGCTGTGGGGGTGTTTTTCAGCTGCAGGGACAGGACGACTGGTTGCAATCGAGGGAAAGATGAATGTGGCCAAGTACAGGGATATCCTGGACAAAAACCTTCTCCAGAGTGCTAAGGACCTAAGGACTGGGCCGAAGGTTTACCTTCCAACAAGGCAATGACCCTAAGCACACAGCTAAAATAACGAAGGAGTGGCTTCACAACAACTCTGTGACTGTTCTTGAATGGCCCAGCCAGAGCCCTGACTTAAACCCAATTGAGCATCTCTGGAGAGACCTACAAATGGCTGTCCACCAACGTTTACCATCCAACCTGACAGAACTGGAGAGGATCTGCAAGGAGGAATGGCAGAGGATCTCCAAATCCAGGTGTGAAAAACTTGTTGCATCTTTCCCAAGAAGACTCATGGCTGTATTAGCTCAAAAGGGTGCTTCTACTAAATACTGAGCAAAGGGTCTGAATACTTAGGACCATGTGATATTTCAGTTTTTCTTTTTTAATAAATCTGCAACAATTTCAAAAATTATTTTTTTTGTTTGTCAATATGGGGTGCTGTGTGTACATTAATGAGGGGAAAAAAATAATTTAAATGATTTTAGCAAATGGCTACAATATAACAAAGAGTGAAAAACTGAAAGGGGTCTGAATACTTTCTGTACCTAAAAAGGCCATCTACAGCAAACAAGTTCCAAAAATACACATCCAGACACCCAAAAACAGAAGCAAAGATCCAAGAACCAGTAAAACCAATGAAAACGATATTTCCTTAAACTCCAATACAACCTTAAAGCCCACCGCTTAATATATACCTAGAGAGCAGTGTCGGCAGTAGTGACTTCAGGGTGGCTCCGGCCCACAAAACATAGAGAATGGAACCACAATTAACAAAACAGAAGATAATGAATAAATTAATAAAGAAACAGAAATACTATAAGACATGAGAGAACCATTCTAAATTAATAAAAATAACAGTAAAATAATAAATCTGAGGGAGGAAAAAAAAACGTGGCAGTATCAAAGTGCTAAGTAATGCAATGTCATTCTTCACTCTGTCACTTGAGCAGCTTAGCTCCAAATTCCAGATGGCACTGGTCAAATAATTGCACTGGGATCTCTAGACAAGGTGACTCTGTTATAAATAATAAACATTTAGTTTACAGGAGGTACATTAAATGTTCTAAGAAGGTAGTAAAGGGGAACATTCACGCTTCACGATTCAGCTGGTTGTCCGTCTCTTGCAAGTTTGTGTTTTATAAACATATAATTACTGCCAATTTTAGAAGGAAAGCTCTTCCCAAAAGAGAATAAAAATGAAAACAATATACTTTTTTTATTTTTGAAGAACAAAATAAACTTCAAAACGTGTTTGCCATTTTATTGTAACTATTCTCTGTATTTTGTCTTTTTCAAGTTCCTGTCTTTTTTCCCCTACTTGATTGTTGGACTACAAGGTGCCATAGCAGTTAATTTTACTGCAAGCATGTTAACATGCTGCTATACTGTGTCACATCAAGGCTGCCAGTTTTTAAAGCCACATGGTAGGAACAGCAGTTTGCTTCTGTCTTGTTTGATGAAAAAAGAAAATGATGTGATTTCTCTAAAAAAGATAACTACAGAGATACAGTAAGAAGCTAATAAAAGAGTGTTGGCATGCCACAGAGAATATGAAACACATTTTTAATGATACAGGATTAGGAGATGAAGCATAGTCTAGCAGGATTCATTAACAGGAAAAATCAAAAATGATCTGTGATGAAGCCCATGGCATATCCCAAACTTAAAGCTAAAAGAAAACAAAGCCTTATGTCGTAACCAATAATCTTGCCACCATTAGTTTTTATCCACAAACTCAATAAACAGCAGTCCCTGCCCTGACCTTTATACCCACTGACAGGGCTTGTACTCGCCAGTACAATTTTTTCAGCTGCATACTTGCGATGTTTGATGTGTACCAATAGGGTCTGTTAGAGAACCAGCACACACAATGCATGACTTCCTCCTATCTTTGAACCACACTTCCCTAACCCCTCCCCCTACCTGTGGTCACATGTATGTATTTGTTGGTGCTCAGAACTTAAAGCCCTTCACTGCTGTCCAACCTAATGTAAGTATATAAGTATTACAGATACAAAACAGCAGCAAACATAAAAAAAACAAAATGGTGTTGCAGGAATATTTCAGTGTCTTTACATGAAGGCGTACATGAAAACCCATTACCTACTCAAGTCCAAACTACAACATAGAAAAGAAAATTAAGGAAAAAGTTATTAAATTAAACTGTAAAAATAGATTAAAATCAAATCATAACAGAAACAAAGAGAAAAGAATGAAAAAAAAGTTCTCACTTTATATGGAAGCTAGAAAACATTTTGTTTGTGGATTTGTTTGATTTTAAAACAAAGTTACATTTTGTTTTAATTTGATTAGGGACAGACTCTCTGGACTGAGAAAGAGCTCTAGGAAGAGTTTTGTACTTACTGTTTTGTATTTATTTTTTCAGTTCTGCCATCATCATCTATGTAAACGGCCTCTTCCAGTTTGCACTAGTCATTTTATAGAGCAACTACAGTGCTGCTTCCTTTAAGACAGGAAATTATTTGGTACTTCCAGGTGCCCATGTAGAACAACCCTTAAATCCATACACCTTTTTTAATTTTAGAAACGGGGAAAGAACAACTTGCATTAGACTTACATTGTTACAAATGGACCAATGTTTAATATCCATTTCTAATACAGTGGACCCTTGACTTATGAGCTCAATTCGTTCGCGAGGGCTGGTTGTAACTCAAGTTGGTTGTAAGTCAAGACTATTTTTCCCATAAGAAATAATGGAAATACCCATAATGCGTTCCGAACCTCCCACTGCAACACTTACTTAACCTTTTCATAAAAAAGGATTGTATAATGTGCATAATTTACCAAAACACCAATAATTTTTCTAATGTACTAACCAAAAAGGTATAAAAAGTGCCTAGCCTACCAGAAACAACAATTTCATACTGTACTCACCATTTAATTTAACATCTTTGGGCTGCAGGAAGGGAGGAGGAGGATAATGAAACGGAAGATGGTTATTGTTTAGAAGGAGCCTCCTTATGCAAATCTTTTCTTTGTAAAATTATCGAGATAGTGGATTTCGACATGCTGTACATACCGTATTTATTTCCCAAAAATTAGCATTAGAAATCAGGTGCGTGCCATACACGGGGAAACTTCTGCTTGGGCTCGCTCGTGCACTCACGCTCTCTCTCTCTCGCCCACTCGCACGACAGTGCTCTCTCTCTCTCTAAACGCTTCCTATACAATCACAACGTGCATCGTACACGGGACAAAACTTTTTTCGCAATTTTCTTTGCAAAAATTAGGGTGCGCGTCTTACACGAGGGTGCGTGGTACGAGTAAATACGGTATTAGCGGGATCGGTCACAGGAACACCACTCTCATATTTCCACACAATTTCCTTCTTCGTTTCGATTGTGATCGCTTTCTTTACCTTAGTTACCTTCTCTTCCTTCCTTAGCAATTATGCGTCTTGCTTGTCATGGTTTTAGTGAATTATAGATACAGATAAATCACAGCACTGACTGAAATTACGTCCACAAACACATGTATGTGGGCTCCGACTGACGCTTACGAATGCTCTTGGCTGTTTGTTTACAATCGCACAAGCGGATACACGTGACTGCATTTGGGTTGTAACGCAAGATGTTGGTCGTAAATCAAAACAAAAATTTTGGTCGTAAATCAAGTTGTTCGTATGTCAGGTGTCGACTGTACTTTCATAGTTTATATGTTTCAAAACAACCTTAAAACCAACTGATGAGGCTATTCCTCAAGCCCGTCTAAGATTTTCCTAAAAGCAAAAAAAAAAAAAAAAAAGTTTTCCTTTTATAATTTGTTAATTGACTCCTATTTTTAATTATAATAGCAACCTTGATGTCACTTGTTGCCACTTCCATTCACACAAAATCAGAGTAGAATGTAAGGACCCAAACGTGAATCAAGTGGTGTCAACATTCCACAAGGAGATCAGACAGACTGAATTCATTTGCCATCCTTGTAGCTGAATGGGAACTTAAAAATAAAAACCATAACATCTTCTATAAACAAATACCATGAATGCTTTCAGTTAATGTTTTAAATGTGCTCTATATGATGTTTGGATGTATAGAATCTTCTTGCATTAAATTACTGTCTTCATAGGTGATGTTTTGGTAATATTTTTGTTTATGTATATTTTATAAACCATTATTAACATTTTGCATTTAAAAAATATAAGCCTTTTCCACACAATATTAAACAATGAAAAATAAAAGTAACACATTTTTGACTTCTTTACAATGGATACCTAAACTAGTGAGGCTTTTTTTACCTGTGCTGTGACTGAGTAGGAAGACATTCTCAACTTTCCATAAGCGATGCAAAAATAATGAAAACAAACAATGAAAATGATAACAAATGTCTTTTTAATTCCTACATAATGATTAATCCATTGGGATCTGGGTTTCTGAACAAGTACACAAAGATGCTAGATTTGTGCAGTTGTACTTTTTTAATCCAAAAGCTATCATCATCAGGATGTCTTATAAATATTTTGGAGTCTGTGTTGTAAATCTTTGGGTTTAAAATCATAATTTTAAAATGTATTGCCAATAAAAAGGAACATAGTTCAACCATGAGTTAAACCGGAACTCCAATGGCAATGCAGCACATTGGCAAAGTTTATAGGAAGTAAATAATGCATTTGAACTTAAACACTGAACAAAAATAAATTCTTACATTTAAGCAGTTCATTAATTAAATTGATCAGAAAATGTTAGTAATTCTCATTTTTCAATGATACCATTTAAAATAAATAAAATTTTTATTTATTTTTTTTAAATATATAATATATTCATTAATCTAAAATGACTACAGACAACTATAAATTCTTTCTCAAAATAACTGATGGATTATTTGGAATGTACTGTAAACACAATGCATTATTAAGGTAAAGAGTGAAAGATTTCCACATCACAATGTAAGGTTGCACTTCAAGACAGATATTACATTTATTTATGATGTTTTTTCTTGCCAAGTACCATCTTCTTCACCATGTTCCGCATCCAGTAACACACAGTCAGTAAACATATAACCTGAAAAAAAAATCAGAAACAAATATGGTTACAATTTCTCTATTTATACAATATTAAAGATTTATATTCATTAAGATGGTTTGCATTTTTCGATATTTTAAAGCTGAATAACCATATTCTATTATAGACTCATGTCATGCTCATTTTTAATTTACATCACTTAGCCTGTTTATTGTATGTTATGTTTAAAACTAATGACAATTACCAAAAATTTAAATTTTAATTCAGATGCCCAATTGCACTGTCACATTAATTTTACATCTGTTTCAAAGTATTTGTACATTTTTGGGACAATTTTATTTCTTTATTTTTTCAGGTTGTTTTGTTTGCCCACTTTATCTTCTAAAACAGACTTGTGGGTCTTTTATGATAAAGTTGCTCCTCTGAACTATTTTGGTCACTTGTTTTTAACCCCATGGCTTGAGTTATTGTGCTCATCAGGAGCTAGTTACTTTAGGCAAGCACTGAAGGGAATTTATGGTCAGGCTATCCTTTTAAGGACTGATCATAAGTTCTATGACTTTAAATATTTTTTGAAAGTTTTACAGTGTATTTTTTTCAAATCATGCAATGTTTACCTTTTTGTGTCTCTCTGATTTTGTTTAACCTCAGAATTTTATTTTCTCTGCCCATTAAATTGTGGCATCCTAAAGTTTTTCTTAAGAACAAGTAGAAATGTAGTTATGGAGGCAATAAGTCTGTCAGGAATCTAACAAAGACATCTTAATCAAACCAGTATAGTACATCTTATGCCAAAGAATTTCCTTATTGATACATGCTATGTGTACTATATAGCTGAAACAGTAAATTTGTTTATCACTTAAAGGGTGTTACTGAATACAGATGTTATTGGCATGAGTTACTCCTTTTGAAAATAAACAATTCCCTTATTGACTATGCTTATTATTAGTCTTTACCATAGAAGACATTCATCACTGCATTGCTAATATACTGATATTAATAATTAATCTATTAATATGAAAAATAAACAGAAACACAATCTTTTTCTTTTGACATCTTCTACATCATGGGTGTCAAACTCTGTTCCTGGAGGGCCGCAGTGGCTGCAGGTTTTCATTCTAATCTTCTTGGGGATGTCTGCTGTGGCAGAATGAGAGCAGCAACAGGCCATGGAATTAAATAACGAGTGTAATTAACAGCAAGAATCGGCTTCTCATTAAAAGACTGGTTGGAGTGAAATTGGTTGGAGTTTGAAATCCCAGTTTAGCTGGTCATCTGTTAGCTCGTTTCACGTCTCATTTCTGTTTGGCTGTCATTTAATGAAGAAAGGAATCAATTCAGAGGACTGAATCCTTAAAAACAGGGCTATTAAAATGATGGGAAAAGGAGTTAATTAGTAGTGAAAACTGGTCAGTGATTAGGAAAAGGGTTAGAATGAAAACCTGCAGCCACTGCGGCCCACCAGGACTGGAGTTCGACACCCCTGTTCTACATCACTGGAGGTTTTCTGAATGGCTGTATTGTAGTTCATTTTAAAAGATTTCACGTAGGCGTGAAAGGAATCTAAAACTGCTACCGCCCAAAGTGTCAAATGCATCACTAAGAATAAATCTACATTTTAAGCATTTTAAAAATTTGAATGTATATAATACAGACATACAGACACAAAAGGGGCAAGTAAAACAACAACTGACAGACTAAAACATCCTACATCTAACTGGATCACCATTAAAACAAGATCTTTGATTTGAGATGCTGCTTCAAAACCTCAAAATGAGGAGAGCCCAGGCTCAAATTGGTAACCTTTTACTTACGAAGCAGCAGCTTTTACCTCTACACCAACCAAACAGACATGTCAGCTTTCTGTCAATTGACATTTGGGCTTGGGCTTTTACTCATTGACAGCAACATGTAGATTGATTTCTTTTTCTTTGTTTATATTCTTGAATAAAAGTGCACTTGTTTTGTTATACCTTTTTTGGAAGTGTATATTTGATATTTGGACTTCAGTCTTCACACATTATACATTTTATTAATTATTACTATAACATGAAAAAAGTTTCTCTTTTAGTTATGTGTTCAACATTTCTTGCCTCTCATTTCCCGTCATCCTACATTTACCCAGATCATTGTCGACACGAACACACATAAAATGTATGTATTCCAAATAACGATATATTTTTTACCCTATACAATTCAAGGCACCTCACACCCAGATAAACAGACTTGAGCTGGGAGAACTTTGCAACTGACTTCAGCTGAATGAATGGTGGATGGGATAGCAGGTTGCTTGCTGCTTATGCCAATTGACACATTTGCAAAACAAAAACGCTGATGAGGAGGTGCAAAGGAATTTTAGGTGGCCCAGATCACTACTTTTTTCGTAGGCGTCAGGAATTTTAGTGTTAACAGTTCCAAATATAAATACATGTCCTAAAATATATCAAAAATGACCTACACAAAGTGGATTTTTGAAAACCCTTGGCTTGTAGATGGAAAAGCAGCAAAAAATCTTTATAAGTTAAGGATCTATTTAGCAAAATAGGAAAACACAAAAATTCTCAAAAGAACCAAAAAAGGAATTGCCTAAAAGGCAATTCTGAAGCAAACAAGTCCCAGCATACAATTGTACAATTTATGAGGAAAAACACCAAAGACAGAGCAGAACATAATCAGAAACCAGTAAACCTAAAAAGAAAATTGCAATATTCACAACTTTAAATACAACCTCAGTGATCTTTTGAATAACGAGAAAGTGGTAATGTCAGGGTAGCACTGCCTTCTTGGGCTCCAACCCCAAGACACAAAGAATTGAGGCATATTTAAAATGACCGTACCTAGTTCCAAACATAATGGAAAATACATAAATGACAAAAAAGTAAGTAATAAGTGTGAACTAAAATTCTTAATAAAATGTCTACGGTAATTTCCAAACAATTGTAATTGTATTTGTTTTCAGATTCCAGTCTAGAATTGCAGTTAATTTTACTCTGTCCATATTTAAAACGTCATGAATAATTTTTCATTCCAAAAAAAAAAGACTTTTTATGAAATTCACAATTATGTAATTGAACACATTTTGTTTTCATCCATCCATCCATTATCCAATCCGCTATATCCTAACTACAGAGGTCTGCTGGAGCCAATCCCAGCCAACAAAGGGCGAAAGGCAGGAAACAAACCTCGGGCAGGGTGCCAACCCACTGCAGACATTTTGTTTTCATTTTTGTTAAGTCTCATTAATACCTCTCATATAAGTTCCACATACATAATGCATCTATTTGAAAAAAAAAATCAGAGTATTATCAATATAAACCAAAACATGAATTCCAAAATAAACGCTTAATATCATTAACAAAGTTTTCAAAAACAGCTGGCATGTTTGCCAAATCATATGGCATAACTTTGTATTCATACATAATAAGCAGGGTTGAGGTTGTCTTGCATTTTCCTTCTTCCTTTCTCCTTATTAAATTAAATTTATTTTGTAAATTTAATTAGGAAAAATAACAGACACATTAATCTTTAGGATGGAAGAAGTAAGAGAAAGGGGAGGATTGTTTTTAATGGTTATTCTATTTTAACTTCCTGCATTTAATACACGGGAGTAAGTCTCCATCTTTTTTTTTTTTGCTCCCAGTGGACCATTTGACGGTTGAATAAAGCCTGTTTTCAAATTCTACTGGCGAGAGGGAGTGTAAATCATTCCTTTTGGCGAAGGAGCACCAAGTAACATCAATAGCACAATCATATAATTTATGGGGCAAGGCTGTGTAGTTTTTTATTTATTAAACACATCTTGAAAGTCATGGTAACAGGATGGCAATATAGCCATGATTCCACAATTGCTTATTCTTCAGATTAGAAATTTCAGCACCTACAGAGGCAGAAGCATATTGTTTTGTGTGTGAAACCTCAAGAGGCGAAGCCACCATAAGATCCTTATCCTTTTATATTCAGGCTGATGATTACGCTCACGCAGAGTGTAATTGATAGTTAAATATTTGAAATTTCTTTGGTTTTGTGGATCTTTTACTTTGTCTTTGAATTTTGACTTTAAGATTACACACTGGTCTTGATAACCTTTTTGCATTATTTTTGACCTTTTTCCCTTGCCTAGTCATTTTGTTTTCCTTTTATTTAATAAATGTAATATTTATAGATATTGTTTTTGTACTATTAAGACAGATATTTACAGTTATTTCCCTTTCCAAGTGAATTTTTATAGGTTCTCCAGCTATATATGATGAAATGTCAGCTCATTGTTTTGGTGATTCATCCCTGCTTGATGCATCTTGTCCAGTGCTGTTGCAATAGTAATGTGCGTGGAGTTGACCACTTTGATTACGTTTGGAAAACCGGACGTTGCTGCAAACTGCACCCTGATGTTTTCCAGTTCGACCACAGTGTAAGGAAATCTTATCTATCTGGATGATAAGTGGATAACATAACATTATCTTATACAGCTGGCATGGTGCGACTTGGTGAAATACCAGATCATCAGCACGTTCACATTGTTGACTGGGCAGAATTCCTCAAAGTTTGCCTTTATAAACCCGCTCCAGTTCAGCACACAGCTCCAAGAGGATAGCTCTTGGCAATCAAAATTAACTTTGAAGCCAGTCATCATCTATACTAATAAAAGGCAAAGCCCTCACTGACTCACTCACTCACTCACTCACTCACTGACTCATCACTAATTCTCCAACTTCCCGTGTGGGTAGAAGGCTGAAATTTGGCAGGCTCATTCCTTACAGCTTACTTACAAAAGTTGGGCAGGTTTCATTTCGAAATTCTACGCATAATGGTCATAACTAGAAGCTATTTTTCTCCATTTACTGTAATGGAGTTCAGCTCGAGGGGCGGAGTTTCGTGTGACATCATCACGCCTCTCACGTACTCATGCATTACATAGAAAACCAGGAAGAGCTACAAAACGCGCTTTAGAAAACATGCATTATATAATTAAGAAGGCAGCGAAACAATTAGAAGCGAGCGACTGACATATAAAACCATATTCAGCGGCTCACGTGAACTGACGCAGTGCGCAGACAAAAAGCAACAGTTCCAAAGAGTGCTGAACAAAAACCGAATTACACTGCTACGCTCAAATAGGCAAACCACACGCCGTGGCGCAATCGTAGAGCATTCGCCTGTATCGCCCGCATCCGAGGTTCGATTCCCGAGAGGGGATGCACTAAGTATGTACGCGCGCTTCTCGATTTATTTTAACCTCGCATCCCCTTAGTTTGAGACGTATGAAAACGCATGCGGTTAACGCAGAAAGACAGATCACCTATT
>JANRMT010062842.1:0-61163 GCA_026402145.1 Polypterus bichir lapradei | reverse complement strand
TTTTGCTATATATATATATATATATATATATATATATATATATATATATATATATATATATATATATCACAGCGACACTCATAACAGTGACAAAACAATTACATTGACAATCATGTTACGTTATTTTCAAAATGTTTCCTTTTGTTTCTCTTTCCTTCTTTAACACACTACTTCTCCGCTGCCAAGCGCGGTTATTTTGCTATATATATATATATATAGATATATATATATATAGATATAGATATGGGAACAACACTCATATCAATGACAAAACAATTACGTTAACAATCATGTTACGTTATTTTTAAAATTTTTCCTTTTCTTTTTCATACCTTCTTTAACACACTACTTCTCCGCTGCGAAGCGCGGGTATTCTGCTAGTCATCTATAAATGTACACTCTCTTCTAATTCTTCCATTTGAGATGTCTTCTAACAACACTAAATCAGCCATGGCCAAACCATTCCATGCACTATTATATTGTTACAGAATGTTTACAAAAAAGTGAATAAAATTTGTAAACTATATGTATATAATTTCTGTGTATTTGATAAAACCCACGTCATGGATGCAAGGTAAACGACACAAACAGTAGTACTGCTTTAATACTGGGCACCGCCAGTTTGCAAAACCATGCAGAGACGTACACACATAAGGTATGAGGCTGCCGTGAAAATGTGTGTGGCTTTATGCTAAGCTTTTACACATGTAGAAGTGAGTGTGGAAACGGGCATAAGCATCATTTTTGTGCATATGCACCATTTATACATGAAGCCCCTGGTCTTTTTTTTTCTTATTTTTGAGGCCTGTTCACATTATTTTGCTATTTTGTGCTGTGGATTACAACATTTTTCTAATTTGAATTTTCTTCAACAGCTCTACTGATCCATGTCACACATGTGTGCATGGGAGGCAGCTAAAGGGCTGTGTAGAAGGTAATTCCACGCAAAGCCTGGGGGTGGCAGAATGCATTACTCCCCTCTCTTAATTATCCATGCAGATCCAACTCGTGAAATCCCGCCTGGGTCAGTCGACATCACTTCCGGTTCCTGTCTAGATGATATCACTTCTGTTCCTGCCTTGATGACATCACTTCCCCTGACCGCCAACTACCTTCACTTAATCATTTCTGTTTTGGACTCAATCTGTACACAACCTTGCATCTTATTTTGCTCTTTCGCAGCCAGAACTCAAGTATATGGGTGACTGCCCCAAACCTTTTTTGTGTGTTAAGGCTGATTATTTTACATCCAATAATGTGTGTCTTATATTCTCTAATTTACTGACGAGTTTTTTAATGCATAGCTTTCTTTATTGTGACTTGATCATCCACTATTGAAAGATGCTTCTGTTTTTATGTTTTTTTGTTTATTTTAAAATGTGTTTACTGTGTGACGCACCTTTTTGGTGTACTCAAAAAAGGTGCAATAAAAATAAAGGTTGATTGATTAAAGCATCCCACCATCTTGCTAGTGAAGGCTACCTTATTCTGTTTCTCATCTGCCTGCTACTTCTGTGGTTGAAATAAGAGTTGTTTTCAAATTTTACTGTATATATCCATCCATGGCTTGACTCTCAGGGTAAGTGAGAGTGTAAATCTTTCCTTTTGGAAATGTTGCAATAAGTAACAAATCAGTAGCACAATCTTATAATTTATGAGGCAAGGCTGTGCTGATTTTTACTTTTTAAATACATCTTGAAAATTATGGTAACAGAATGGCAATATAGCCTTGATTTCACAATGTAGAACTGAAGGAATAATGGCTACTAAACAATCATCTTTACAATAAAGATCAATTCTTCTTTTAACTGACAGTCTATGACTAGGTTATGCTTTTGTAGCCATGGATATCCTAAAATAACCCGAGGAAAATCAATAGAATCACTTTTCTAGTAATTTCTTTCTTGATGAAGAGCTCCTATTGGAGAATGGTAGTTGATACTGTCTCTTGGTCTGCTTAATGGTTTTCCATCAATGTATAATATTTCACTTTTAAAGGGAGCAAAATAATATGAAATTTAGTGAATAATTTGGGTCGTATTTTTCTTTTATCTCTGCAACAATTGATGCTAGAAATTCATTTAATTTTCAACTCTAAATCTTTCAGAATACCTAATGTGATCTTTGATGGCTTATTAGAAATTTTAAAATATTTTGAGTAAAAAATGCTTTGTCTTCAGCTATCGTATATCCAGACTAAGAAGTGACAGGCTGACAACTATTCTTTTAAATTTATGTAAGCTAAGTGGACACCAGCAGAAGTGGTATAAACATGCAGGGTTGTAAATGAAAGCAAAAACCTAACAGACTGCCATTACTGGGTAGGCTCTTTGCTAATGTGCAATTGTTTGAAAAGAAGAAAGAACTTTGTGGAGCAAGTGATTTGTGCACTATTACATTAATGGAAATATTGAAGAAGGAAGTAACAGCAAATTCATATATAAAACTGGATGGATTCCCTACTTCTAATAATGGCTGCTGCATCCTGTAAAAGCAGAGGTGAATATCTGTGTGTTTTTTGTTCAATAACGCATGGTATACACATGATACAAGTACAAAAAGCTGTTGCTTACTCAATCTGGAAGAATTAATGATAAGATGCTGATTCTTCTAAAAGCTTAAAGTATTTATTGTAATTTTCATTGCTGGTTTTTACATTTTTTCTCAAGCTGTACATAAAGGATGTGCTATTATTGTTGCCTGAGATTCAAAACAAGCACTTGATGTCAGTTCACTGTAAATTTCATCTTTAGATGTTTAGCCCAACAAAAAGATGCAATATTTTAAGCCACACTTACACAAATATCCACAAAATTCACATAATCTACATTTCATGTTGTATGCTCACAATGTTCCAAACTCGTGTATTTTGTACCAATAAGAATATTTTTGTAAAATATGTGTTTGGGATATTGTGAGCGTACAAGTCAATGACTTGACACAAGGATTATATGACACAAGGTTTTTTTCATGTTCTTTTTTGATACTGTTTGCAGCTGTGCAGTGTTAGTCATCATAGATGGTTGTTGTATTAGAAAATGTTATATCTCTGTTATGCATGAAAACATGAGAATAACCACTTTTCTCAGATATCACTATAAATGGGGTACGTAGCATGTAAATATATATTATTTTGGGGTGAGTTTTACTTTAATCTAAAATCTTACTAGGTTTAGACTCCACCTGTGAACAGCACTGCCGAGCACCAGCCTCACTTGGCTTTGCTTTTGGCCTTGTCCATGGCTCAGAGTATGCCAGATATCTGTTTTAAATATGCCTTTATACTATCAACAGATTGTTTTTCAATAACCATGCTAATGTAGTTGCATTCGTTTTATTGCCAACTTGCTGCATAACTTTGGTGGATGGGAAGAACCCATTATCACCATCTTTTTAGCAGCCTTTTGGAATGTGCCATACAATATCAAGTTGGCAAAAATGTTTAATCAATAGGTACCAACCGAGCTATGCTACATCATATGGCTGTCTTTCTTTGGGTTCTTCGGTTTTTTGAGAGTGCTTATTGGTGCATTTTTTTGTCATTTTTTTCTTTTGTTCTGTGTGCTGCCAGCTTTCTATTGTTTCCAGACATCTGTATTGGCAAAATATGTTGATGTCAGAGGGCCGGGCACAGTGACGTGGTGCATGGTATGTGGCCAACATGTGACATCATAAAAATGTGGTCTTGGTGGGCCATTTTGGATATTATGCAGTTTAAGTATCCTGATAAACATGGTCAGACTGCCAGCTTTTGTGACTCCATTTTTGTCTAAATATTTTAGATACTCCATTTAGCAATTACAGTGCATCCGGAAAGTATTCACAGCGCATCACTTTTTCCACATTTTGTTATGTTACAGCCTTATTCCAAAATGGATTAAATTCATTTTTTTCCTCAGAATTCTACACACAACACCCCATAATGACAATGTGAAAAAAGTTTACTTGAGATTTTTGTAAATTTATTAAAAGTAAAAAAATTGAGAAAGCACATGTACATAAGTATTCACAGCCTTTGCCATGAAGCTCAAAATTGAGCTCAGGTGCATCCTGTTTCCCCTGATCATCCTTGAGATGTTTCTGCAGCTTAATTGGAGTCCACCTGTGGTAAATTCAGTTGATTGGACATGATTTGGAAAGGCACACACCTGTCAATATAAGGTCCCACAGTTGACAGTTCATGTCAGAGCACAAACCAAGCATAAAGTCAAAGGAATTGTCTGTAGACCTCCGAGACAGGATTGTTTCGAGGCACACATCTGGGGAAGGTTACAGAAAAATTTCTGCTGCTTTGAAGGTCACAATGAGCACAGTGGCCTCCATCATCCGTAAGCGGAAGAAGTTCGAAACCACCACGACTCTTCCTAGAGCTGGCCGGCCATCTAAACTGAGTGATCGGGGGAGAAGGGCCTTAGTCAGGGAGGTGACCAAGAACCCGATGATCACTCTGTCAGAACTCCAGAGGTCCTCTGTGGAGAGAGGAGAACCTTCCAGGACAACCATCTCTGCAGCAATCCACCAATCAGGCCTGTATGGTAGAGTGGCCAGACGGAAGCCACTCCTTAGTAAAAGGCACATGGCAGCCTGCCTGGAGAATGCCAAAAGGCACCTGAAGGACTTTCAGACCATGAGAAACAAAATTCTCTGGTCTGATGAGACAAAGATTGAACTCTTTGGTGTGAATGCCAGGCGTCATGTTTGGAGGAAACCAGGCACCGCTCATCACTAGGCCAATACCATCCCTACAGTGAAGCATGGTGGTGGCAGCATCATGCTGTGGGGATGTTTTTCAGCAGCAGGAACTGGGAGACTAGTCAGGATAAAGGGAAAGATGACTGCAGCAATGTACAGAGATATCCTGGATGAAAACCTGATCCAGAGCACTCTTGACCTCAGACTGGGGCAACGGTTCACCTTTCAGCAGGACAACGACCCGAAGCACACAGCCAAGATATCAAAGGAGTGGCTTCAGGACAACTCTGCGAATGTCCTTGAGTGGCCCAGCCAGAGCCCAGACCTGAATCCGATTGAACATCTCTGGAGAGATCTTAAAATGGCTGTGCACCGACGCTTCCCATCCAACCTGATGGAGCTTGAGAGATGTTGCAAACAGGAATGGGCGAAACTGGCCAAGGATAGGTGTGCCAAGCTTGTAGCATCATATTCAAAAAGACTTGAGGCTGTAATTGCTGCCAAAGGTGCATTGATAAAGTATTGGGCAAAGGCTGTGAATACTTATGTACATGTGCTTTCTCAGTTTTTTGATTTTTAATAAATTCGCAAAAACCTCAAGTAAACGTCTTTCACGTTGTCATTATGGGGTGTTGTGTGTAGAATTCTGAGGAAAAAAATGAATTTAATCCATTTTGGAATAAGGCTGTAACATAAAATGTGGAAAAAGTGATGCGCTGTGAATACTTTCCGGATGCACTGTAGGTTTGTCTAGAACTATTTAAATGCTATATTTTATGAAAAATAGGAAAAGGAGTTAAAGTAAGATGACATTTTTTCAATAAAATCATAAGTAATAATCATCACTCTGTTTCCCATGGTCTCAAAACCAAAAAGTCTGGTTCCATTATTTCCTGGCACTAAACTCACTAAATCCTTTTGTGTAATCTCTCTACAGATAATTTCTCATATGAGTCACAACTTTAGTTGTAAAGTTTTTATTTGACTGAAAAGATGCTGATGATGATCACTGTACCATTCCACTGCTGCCACTGTCACTCCCCCCCCAGGCATGCTTACAGCTTTGACCAGGGAAGTGAAACTTTGATCCTTGAGGATCTCTGTGGCTGCAAGTTTTCCTCCTTGGCACACACTTCATCAGTGACCAATTTCTGCTATGAATTGACTTCCCTTTATTTTAATTACCATGCCTTTTTTTTTAGACACAGGCCTCTGAATTGAATATTTTTTCCCTAAATGACAGCCGAACAACCAATTATACTCCACTCCTATTAAAAATTGATTATTGTTAACTAAAACCATTATTTAATTCCATGGATTGTTGGTGCTCTCATTCTGCTACAGCAGACATTTCCAAAACCAATGATTTTCATTTTTCTAACATCACCATCACGTTTGGACCAGAACAAATAAATGTTATTGAGAAATTCAGCTTATTTTGAGATATTGTGTGATGGACACCAGTTACCTGATAGTGTGTTGGCTTGTTTTATCTGGCTGATAATTCAGGAAAAAAGATTGACAATTGAGGGATCTGAGTCTTAAATAGCAAGTCACGTAAAATTTAGGCAAAAGAAGTTTAATTAGCAGCAAAAAACGGGTCAATTCGTTGATCAACACATACCAGGTAGGTGATAAGTGCAAAGAGATGCAGCTCTCAGCCAGACGTTTGCCCATCAATAAGATTAAACAGATTTACTGCCATCTTGTGGCATAATGATGCTCAAACCAGGTTCTGCAGGAATTCTAAAATGTTGCCTAAAAGCCAGATTTATCTTCTAAAATACATCTGTGGTAGGCCAGTGAACTGGAGCCTGGAGAGTGGCCCCATGACTCTGTCAGCAATGGGACTATCTTAACAGTTTTCTCTCATACAGTTTATGGCTCAAACTGCATCCTACTCGGAGGGAACTGCCAAGCCAGGCCCATGTCTATCAAAAATTTCAAGTGATGGGAAAAAAATGATTATTTCCTCTGGAAGCCACAGCTGTTTTCCTAAGAGACAGCAAATGCCTGGAATTTTCCCTGCCTTCCGTTTCTGACTACCTGTTCTGGCATCAGGTCCCCCAAAAGGGGAGGAATACAGCAGACACACAGTCGGTTTCTTGGAAACGACTGCATTCTTTGTCTTGTTTGCTTCCAAATATATCACTCTGAATAAAGCATGCTATGTTTTGAACATGCTCAAAAAATTAGCTAAATGTTATCCTTAAACGTCACAAACTTATACAACTCCTTCTTTAGAAATAAATAAATAAATGGCATGCACTTTACAGTATCTATTAAAATGTTTTCTATGTAAAGTAGAATAAACATTTTTGCAGAATCTTTCAGTCTAAGGAAAAAATATTAAAAATATGCATTTTAGACATTTCTGAACACAGCAGAACATTCAGTTAACATCTAAATGATTGTACCCCATACCGGTAAAAATACAGCAACACTGAAAAATGAAAATGTTTTAATTTAAACACACAGTTGTATTTAAGGAAAATATTAATTTAATATTTAATCTCCTCACATCTATAAATCACATACTGTAAATCAATTACATGTATTCCCTTTGTAATACCTACAGTAAAAGTAATTGGATGAAGTGTTTTCTTATACTGAGTTTTGTATGAGAAAGCACTGTGACAATGTGGCATGTTTGTCTGAGTCCTGTCTATGTCACTGTCTGAAAGAATGTTGTGTACTCTTTACATGCTAATGTGTGTTTTTCTTTTATTATTTATTTTATAATATTACAGTTTTTGTATACATTCAAAAAGTGTGTGAGTTAGACAGACTAATTTAACCCCAAGAGCAGTTGTGGGTGTTTGCCTGAGCATGCCCTGCCAACGGTTTGCTAATCCATTAAGGAATGGCAATTCATTCTGATGCTATTGGTTCCAGTGACCTGGAATAATGTTTTTGAAGTGAATGTACAGATAGATTATGAAAATGTGCAATGACACACCAAGTGAGAAATCACACTGACAAAAATAAATAAAAGGATGAAATTGGAGAATACCTAACAGAGGAGAATGTAAATTAAATGGTAATTGAACTTGGGTAGTTTGTGAGTCTATAATAATTATAATAGAAAAGGTCCGTGTCTAATAAGAGGAGAAAAACAAGAACTCCTGCCAGTGTGGAAGCTGGAGAAAATAAACCTTCAAGAGGTTAAAATGCCAAAAGGCTCTATAGCACACTGGGGCAAATATATGAGAAAGTGAGCATATATGACTCCATTGTAGTTTCCAATTAAATTCCTAAAGTTACAGAACCCTTAACTTAGAAACAGATATTTGGGTTCAAAAACTGGATGAGTGATTAAAAATGAGTAAAACTTTCAAATCAAATAAAATGACATTGTGTTTTCTGGTGTTAATTTTACACATTTATTTTGGTATAACACTTTATAATATTGACAATGTGTTTTTAACTATTCAGCTTCTGATATAGACAGCCTGAAATACCAACCCTGGTTATCCTTACCCAGAGGCACAATGGCCACAGCAGCAGCATTCTTTTTTTTTTTTGTCTCGGTCACTGCTGCTCAAGACCACATTATCTACTCGTTTATTATACATGCAATCTACCAACCAGTAAAACCTTGTATGGTGTGCACTGTAATAAAGTACAAATGTATACACATTGTATGGAAGATAAAAAATTTATATATTAGCATAAATAGACATTAAAGTAATTAACAGCTTCTGAAACATTAGATTAAGCATAAATTAGAATGTCAAGCAAAGAAGATAGGTCAAGCAAATAGTTGGGGGGGGGGGGGGGGGAGTGTGTGCACCTGTGTTCAACAAGTTAGGAAGCTAAGGAACGATATCAGTGAAAAATGGCTTTGGTAGGCATGTAAGAAGCCAGCTGGAATAGTGAATCTGCAGAGACAGCAAAAGGTATTGCTACAAACGAGGTCAAGATGATACAATGCATGAAAAGTAAAATTAGTATATTCAGGCACTAGCATAAATAAATCTAGAAAAATATATTAGAATTAACTTTAGCGCAGAAATTAAGGCAAGTCAAGCACGCCAAGCAAATGATTAAATAAAGGCATATACCATATTTCTTTTTAATTAAAGGTTAGCTCTGGGCACCAAATAAACCAGCTTAAAAGGTTGAGAAAGAGGAAGTGACGAGAGGAAGCCCATAAATGGAAGAGAGGGAACGTCTGTACCGGCCTTGGTCAATAAAAAAGCAAAACAGAAACTGAAGATGGACAATAGACAGTAAAAATACCGGAGGCCTGCTGCAGGGGAAGTCAGGAGATAATAATGGTTCCCATGAGAACTCGAGATATTGGCCAGACAGGTGCAGAAGAGAGTCAGAGAAAAACAGCAAATGAGCTAATTGAGCGAGGTTGGAGTGATAAGAAATGACTATATAGGTTTTGACTTCTGAACTGTTCAGGGCTCAATCTCATTTGGCTAAATTGGGTTGAGTCTGTGTTATTGATTTATTGCGATAAAGCTTTAAAACTCTGTTTGCCTATCCTGAGTCCTAATAGCCTTCATTTTCAGGTAAAAAGCCTTTTGGTGACAATTTTCAGTTTATGTGCCTGGTGGGTAAGAGATAACACTTTAGGACGAGAGTGGGTGTTGGTGCTAACCGTTTCTTCTCTCACCACTGCAGTTCTGAGAAGACTTCCCAGGATGCCACCTAGATCTGCCCACAATACCCAGAGAAGGCTCCACCCCTTACTCCCAGGATGCCATAAAAACAGGCAGTCCCAGAAAAGAGACCTAGACCTCAATGGTGACAGAGCTCCCACTGAAGTGCCATACCTGTGGGATGATTGAAGCGACTGCAATCTGAATGCCAAGGCCACTATACCATTCTAATTTATTTTAGTTTCTGATTAAATGGTGTTGCCCGGTTGGCACCACAACATTTCGCTGACCACCTTGCTCTGTTTCTACCCAATTACAACGTATACTGTATAAAATGTGTGCCACTTGTAAGCTAATCAATATTATATGATGAAAAATTTGTATATTTTTTATAAAGACAAGGAGTACATATAATAATGCATGTTCTTTATATGCAAAAAAAAAGGTAAACATTTATAAATCGTTACACTTCACACAAAATGAAATAATGTATGGATGTAAACCAGTATTTTAACACATGCAAATCAGTTGTAGATGCACGATCGATTTTTATAATGTATTCCTTTTTTTTTTGTACGTTTTAACCTGATTTTTGACAGTTTTTTTTAACAAATATTCTATGTTGTGCTTCCGTTTTGGTTCACCTTTAAAGGAATAATCTAACCAAAAAGGATCATGTTATATCTGTTCCTTACCCATACTACTGGTAGTGATGAGCAAGACAAAATTGTAATCTAATGTTTTCATGGAGAACATTGATAACAAAGTTCCTGCTTCAATGGAAACCAATGCTGAATAAAAGTAAACTATATTAAAACATCTATAAAAAAAATGTCAAGTTGTTTGTGCTGCATAATCCACATGTCAGGAATTCAGGCATACAGTGGATTCAGAAAGTATTCAGGCCGCTCCACTTTTCTGCACACTTTATTGGTTTGTACATTTAATTTTAAATTGATAAATTTGCCATTTTTCACATCAGTCTTTACTCAATAACCCTTAATGATAAAGTTAAAACGTTTTCAGAAAAGCTTGCAAAATTATTAAAATTCAAAAACTGACCTTTTTTGACACTTAATTCAGTACTTTGTAGAAGACCCTTGGTAGTAATTACAGCTTTGAGTCTTGAGCAATTCTCTATCAACATTGCACAACTGGATTTGGACAGTTTATCCCATTGCCAATTATTGATAAATTGGTGAAAGCCTACACAAATCAGTTCTCACATTTATCTGTTGTGGTTTGGATGTGGCAATAGACTATTTTTCAACAAATAACCTAAATATGCTTGCAGCATTAAACAAAATAATACAATTTATTCAAAACATAAGGATAGTGGAGCATGTACATAATACAGTTAATTCATGATATAAGGGTAATATAAACTGTACATATGCAAGTGTATTCAAGAAAATAACAACACAAAAGATAATTTTGGTATAGTTTGTTTTGAACTGTATATCACCTACAGAAAAAAGACATGCACCTTATGAATTCTATTTCCTTAATTCTTAATCAGAAAACATTATTAATTTAGGACAAGCTTTTAAAGATTCTTGTCATATTTCTGTCTTTCAAGTGGTCTTTATTGTTTTAACTTCTAGGACTGCCTTCTGTGAGGCTGCATATGTGTGCCACACACTGAAAGTACCAAGTGACTGATGCTGCTCTAACACAACTGAAGGTTACTTTAGATTTCCTACAAAATTTAGAAGGAGAAACTTAGAACCACTAAAGACATATCCTTAACACAGGTTACTGCTTTCAGTTGAGGAGAAACAATAACTAGAAATGTATATGTCAATATACATTTCTAGTTATTTCTAGTTATATGTCAATATACTTGCAGGCTTTCTTCTAGATACCAAGTTAAAGACAATAGTTTTGAATCAGAGTAGGTGGACTTAAAATTTGGGTCCTATTGACTCCAAGTGGAGCCGATGCTTTGTCCTGATTATTTCAGGATCTGTGGAGAGTTTTTTATCAGATCAAATCCTTATATTTTTTAGACAGCCTACTCTACTCTATTTTACACCAGCATGTTGTTAATGTTTAGAATATCAATCACCATTCAATACTATTCACTTTCTGTGGTGTGTCGTGTGCATGGATAATAAACAAAATGAGAAAAGGCAGATTATGCGATAGAACTAAGCCACTAAAATGGAATGAAGCACAACAAACCAATTTCTTATTTTATCATTTATTTTCATAGCATGTGCTGTGTTTCTTGTTCAGATATGGTAGATGAAGTTGGAGAGAGGCAACAATGAATATAGTGTTTTTGAGTGTTGGTAGACATTTATTTAAGTCCAATTTTAGTGTGACTGCTTGGGGTAAATGGCTTTTGCTTTTTTTTTTTTTTAATTTAATCCACAGTATTCTCCTTTCAGCTTTTGTGATAGTCTTGTTTATAGATTTTGGTGATGGCTCGCCTTCAGTCCATTTCATGGTTGTGAGTTACCATTCTGGTGACAGCTCGCCTGTAGGTTATGGCACAGTTCTGAGTCAGAATTTTGGCAGCAGCTGCCCTTTAGATTATGGCATAGTTTTGAGTCAGAATTTTGGCAATAGCACATCTTTGGGCTATTGCAAAGTCAAGATTTTAGTGATCGATCACCTTCAGGATACAGTATGATTTTGAGCCATATTATTTGTGCCAGTACACCTTCTGGTATTCTTCTACCAAAATCTTCTAATTGTCAATTTGGCTTTAATCACAGTTGTGTACTTTGATTTTTGACTTTCTTCACAGTTTCTCAAATACATGGGAATCTCCTGGTCCTTGTTACACCATCCTCACATTTGGTCAATAATTCTACTGCTGGCAGGCAATTCATTGAGGTCTCCAGGAACTAAAAAACAGGTGGACCTGGTCTATGCTGTGGTTCAGCCCAGCTACTTTAGATACTTACAACTGTAATAACATTCTGACTTCTTTTTTAGTATTTTTTATGGACTTCAGTTTTTGATCGTTTGGAGAGTTAGTTACTTGTGGATTTTGGAATTTTCTGTGTAGTGGATTGTTTATTTCATTTCAGTTCTGAATAATTTGCTTTTTGCTCTCTTTTTCTTTGGGAATTTTGAATCTTTGGATAATCATGCTTTTTACACATTATACTGTGTAATATAGTATCTGCCAAATAATAGAAAGAATATATAACACATGCTTCGCCCTTATTGGGGCTCATCAGATGTACACACTTTAACAACCCCTTACAGGGATTGAACCTCAGATGTCAGTGCCTAAGGCAAAACCTCTGACGTTGCGCCACGGCGGCTGGTTCACCTATTTGACAGGGTGAAGATCAGAGTATTACATTTTTAGGCCTGAATGGCAATCTGATTATTTGGGTGGTTACGTACCAGGTAACACTTGTGGTTGGTCAGCCAGTTCACAAACATCCACCTCATTATCTCAGTTGCAAGAAGCAGATCATATGGAAGACAGATTAATCATGAATACATTTTATAATTATTTAAGTAGCATACTTTTGGTTTTTACAGTTTTCTTTGTTTGATATTTTTTGCTATTTTAAAAAACATAACAAATAATAAGGTAAACTTGAAATATCTAATAAAAATATAATAGTTTAGTAGATGGCAAATTATAGGTTTTTAAGTATGTGATAGTAAGGCATCAAAAGGGTTAAATGTATCTCACACAGCCAGCCAAACAGCTGCATGATTGAAATCAAAACAAGTTTAAATCCTTTCTGTCATTTCAGTGATATATTAGATGTAATGTGATGTTTCCAGATTCACTCTTCCATATGGCTGCCTACACATTAGGTAACGCATAAAGCCCAAAATGCAACTGGATAAGCACAAAACATCTGTGTCCCATCCCACTACTATTATTTACTAAGTCACTTCCAACAATCACAAATGATTCATTTTTGACAGTGCTGACCATAAGATCAAACTAAAGGAATTTCAATGACACTTTGAGTGTATGTCACACTTTAGCCCATGGAAACTCTCAATCATAGCTTTTTTTTTTTGATAATCAATACAATATTGAATCATATTTTATCTTGGTTAAAAAATGAAATGTATATTTGAATGCAGTGCAACTGGGCATTTTCTATGTGAGATGGGGGGAGTAGAATGCAGCAAAAAGTTTAAAGTTAATAATGTATGAAATAGTACTTCCTGCGATGAAACACTCTTCAGCATCTACAAAACAAAAGTAGTAATTACTTGAAAATGCAAAATGAAGGAACTGCTATGTAGACATGGCTGCAGTCAATCATTTTTAATGTTAACTATTCAAATTCAAGGCAAGGAGATGATGCTTGGAGTGATACTCACCCATCCTTTATAATCAATCTGTGTTTGAATTTGGAAAACACAGCTGACAATCATTTGCCTGGGCAATCACTGGCATGTGGACATCATGTTGTGTGCTATCCAGTAACTTTTTGTATGTACAAGGTGAGAAGACATTTTAGCCAGTGACTCACTATATTTTCTACTTACTCTGACTGCAGCTTTCCTGAAGAAGGGACCTGAGCTCCATCAAAAGCTTGCATATTGCAATCTGTTCAGTTAGCCAATAAAAGGTGTCATTTTGCTTCACTTCTCTTTACTTACTTTATCAGAAACTTGCATTTCTATCCTGAACATGCCCTATTCATAATCAGGAATTGAAATGATGTGCTTTGTAAATTCAAGATTCATAGTACTGACCAATTTATAAAATACATTTTGAGAAAGATGCTGGTATTATACAGTGAAAAAAAATAAGATTAAACAGGACATAGTGCAAATCCTACTGTTGCTTAGACATAAAGTGCAAAATGGTTCCATATCTACAAGGCACGGCCATAAAACCAGTAAGTATTTTGTGCCCTGCCAACTGTAAATGTTTTCACCCAGACTATTATTGTTTCTAAACTGAGTTGTTTTACTGTTAAGAATCACATATTCAGTATTGGCTAGTGCTACCTTTGTTTTTGTCACCATTTCGGTGTCACAATTTTGTTTCTGTAGTAACAGGATTGGTCTTGTTGTTTCTTAGTAATGGCCCCCATCTCCAGTAACATGATGTAGTGATGTTATCATTAATGGAACATAAAAGATGCCATTGCAGAAGGAGTTTTGTTTGTGTTCTGACTGCAGGAACATCTTCCAAATAAAAGCGAGTTTTCTGGAGTAGTCAGGGTAAGTAAATTAAGCTTAATCAAGGACCTTTTGCATTGTTATGTTGACCGATTCTGGTTTAGTGTTATAGTTTTGTTAATTGTTTTTGGTTGCTTCTGTGGTACTTTGACCTGCGCCTGTTTATGACTGCATTTCTGTTTGTTCCTTTTCAGAAATGTATTTTGTTTGACTATTTTTGCATTTCATATAACACAATACAGGCAGCCTCACTCTCTTTTTTGTTTTCTGCTTATCTTTCTCTCCCTTACATGGAGGTCCTTGCATTGTGTTCTACACTAACACAAAAAACACCACCTTCCTTATTAATTATTTTTTCTTCATTCTTTCCTAGACCGGGGTCTTCCTCTTGTCACCTTAGTAGTTCCCTTGTGCAGGAGCTTAGTACCAACTGAAATGTTATACTTTAAACATTCAAATATCCTTAATTGTTTTTAGATTTTTAACATTTATGATTAAAAAATGCTGTAAACTGAAAAATTGCTTTATTAACAAAATATTTATATAATCACCACATGTTAAGAAAATATCACAGTGGCCATTACTGCCTGCCACTGGCAGAAAATGAAATATCTAGAAATATTAATGATGACTCTGATATGAAACACACCTATTAAAATTTAGCATGACCTTTCAGTGAAGCTATAATCATTTTGAAAATCCTTGCTGGTATTTCAGCCTTGTGTTTTTTCTTCTGTGAGAAATATATGGAAGAATGATCATCTAGTGCAAAAAAAATGGGAAATCATCATTGCCTGTATGAAATGTCTCTCCAGATACCTCCGTTTTTCATTTCTTGAACAGCTTTGTAAATATCAGGTAAGTTACATTGATTACATTTTCCAAAGGAAAAACCCTTCTAATCTGCACAGATTTAACTTTCTGAACTTTTTCAAAGTAGCATCTTTTTCTCTTAAATGTCACATGTGCATTCTGGTGATTTACGGCTTGGCTTAAACAACCTTCATCAAAATCTCACTAGTGCTACTTTAGCAAGGAATTTTTATCATTGTTTTGGTTTTTCAATTGCATTTTGTATTCTTAATGTAAGACCTTCTTTAAAAGGTGAACTCTAGCCAGCAATTTCCATGAGCTCCTCTTAGCCTTGTTCCTGGCCACACACCGTGTCAGCTGCATTTACTCCAGCTGTATTCTTAATCACTGAAGAATGACTTCCTATTTAATTTGAAATGACAACTATTATTACAGTTTTCAGTTGAACTCTGAAAAACACCTGCACCTGACATTTCAGGACAGTAGCACACACTTCAGGAATCTGCACAAATTTGGTTTGAATCAGACAGTTATCATTGAAAACAAGCATAAATATTTGTAACTTCAATGTTACATTGGGAATGGGCATACACATCATTATCATGCAGTTTGTTATCATTTTATCTGTGTTTTATGGTAGCCTTAAGTATTTTACCAAACAACACTCCTGAAGGTCGTGTAGCTATAACACTAATTTATTTACTCAAATGATGAACAGTAAAGCTTCCTGACTTTCTGTTGAAATCAATGTAGTAACATATTCAAATAAGAAATTAAGTATTTTTTGTCTTAACAACTTACTGTGTCATATTATACCTATCTTTTTTTAATTTTGAAATAACTGCACAACACAGATGTGGCTTTTTCCTTTATAATGTGCTTTCTACTGCCCCTGTATATACAGCATGAATATTTTAGAAGTACAATTTTGTTAATTATTAAATATTATTTTTAAGAATCCTATTGCTCCTAAACATTATCCAATTGTCAAATTTCAGTACACAATTGGACATATTTAAACAAAAGACCAATTTGTGTTTGTGTGTGTGTGTGCATGTATGTATGGTTCAGTCCACTTTGCTCATGCTCAACCACAGCAACTAGATGGCGCATGCATGCTGTTTTAAATTGTCCTAGTGCTTGCATGAACCTCAGTTCTCACTATGAAAAACATGTGTGTGTGTGTGTGTGGAACAGTCCATTCTGCTCAAGCTCTACCACTGCCACAGACGTTGGTGTTAACTCTATTGAACATGCAGAGCTTATACAAGTGTGACTTGCAATCGGTGAGATGGTGCATGCATGAACTTTTACATTTTTTTTGGCATCTGCATGCACATCACTACTTATTCAATCCAAGCTTACAAACTCAGCTGTGTGGTACATGCACATTGTATGTTCACACAACAAGCTACCATATGTTTGCCTGAGACAGGTTCCACACTGTCCTGCTCAATTTGTGCCACAGTTGGACTCGACTATACGTCCATCTCAGACAAGATATGACCTGTCCTGGCCCAGTTAGCTGACGCCTCTACAATTTCACCCATCCAGTAAAACTGCTAGGGAGTCTTCAGGTTGTTTTCTGACCCGAAGACTACATGCAGCTAGTGAAAGAATATTTAAGGACAAAACTATAACTGTATAGTCAAAAAGCCATGTTTAAATAATGTGATGCACAACTGGAAAACACCAGGGTAATTTATAAATAGCCACAAATTAATGTCCAGACCACACAGAATAAATTGGAAATTACATTTTTTAAAATACGTTTCTCTTTAATTGTCCCACATCCAATGTAAGTGTACAACAATTAAAAAAAAACTGCCTATAGATTCCCTGCTAATGGCCACTGATCTAATTCTTCTAGTCTATTTGATTATTTTAAACTTCTCTGGAGCTACAAATCTGCCAATGTTAATACAAAAAATGCTTTGACTAATAACAGCTTATTTATTCTATGAGGCAAGCCTGGTGAATATGAGTGTATAATAATTAGGTCCTATATGTTCAGTTAGTAAATGAATGCTTAATTTAGTCAAACTGCTTCCTCTTCATTTGGGACTGCTATGACCACAAACAAAACAGGTATCATATTTATGTAAAGTGCACTTTTTAATAGATTTCAGTAATGATTTCCTAATGATTTTGCATGGCTCTACCCTCGACTAGCTGAGGACTGATTTATGGAGGTATGTTGAAGAAATTATTTTCTTAATATGCTGCACTGATAAATAAGTATCCATTTTAAGGTCTGGTGTAAAGGCTTTTTCAAGAGAGTCACCAAAATTCCAATTTCATTTTCATTGATTCAGATCAAAATGATTACTTCCAATATGTATATTAATATCACTGTTTTGAAGTAAAAAAAAGTGTATAAAATATGCAGAAAGTCAAAAGTAATCTCAAAAAATTGCATTGAGGAGCAAAACACCCAAAATGATGGATTGTTGCTTTTTATGTGTGTGTTTTGCTTCCTTCCTACTTATGTTGTTTTGGAAAGACACAGCCTTACCTTTTTTGGTTGTGTCTGTGGCTTAAATCTTACTGGTGCTGACTTGTAGTGAGTGGTCCCCGTGTGGTTTGCTTTGCTATGAGTTTTGTGAAATCACTGATATGTTAGCAAATCTAAAAATGTATTGTGTTTTTGTGTGAATTGTGATCCATACAGATTTGGTTCTTAACCCAGTGGTGATGGAATAGGTTATGACACAAATCTTATATTAGAATAAAGACATTGAGAAAAATATACAATGGATGAACCTGGTGTGGGTTTCACTCTTGGCTTCACGTTTAAATACAGATAGAGAAAAGAGTGTTAGTATTCTTGAATGAATGAATGAATGCTCTTTGATGATGCTGGCTAAGAGTGATGTCTTATGTGTCAATACAACAAACCAGAATTAGACATAAGTTATATCACAGATTTTCATCATGTACACTACAGCAGACAGCTAGGTATGGAGTAGGCCTTATGCTGATCTTCAACATAGCAAACAAAACATATCAAACTACATCTAGGTATATTCTTTCTGCAATGGTTCTTTTCTATGGAAAGAAACAATCTTTTTGTAGAGTTTACACCAACACTTAAGATTCTAGACAATGAAGAAATGTTTTACTTGGGTTATGTCAGGATAGGCTAAAGAGGGATACCATAGGAACACCATATGTACTGTGTTTAACCAACATCTTTCACAAAGTCTGGGAAGAAAGAAGAGTACACGCCAAATGGCAGCTGGATTAGGTTGTGCCAATTTTAAGAAAAAGGACAGCAATAAAGGCTGACACATACAGAGGTACTGCATTCCTTAGATGTATGGCAAAATATTAAAACAATAGACCAAGACAAAGTGTAATCACACCTCAGAAATGCACGGTTCGGCTTCAGAAAGGACAAAGGACCCATTGATGCAGTTTTTACCTTTTAGACAGCTCAGTGAAAAGGTGATAAGAGTACAAAAAGCCTTACATCTTGTATTTGAGGACCACAAGAAAGTTTCAGAACATGTCAAAAGATGTAAGTTTAAGAGAATCTTGTAAGACTATAACATCAAAGGACAGCTACTTGACAATGTTCGAATTTTAGAAGCATCTCTAGCAGACTAGCCAACTGACTCAGTGTAATATAGGGCCAAGTGAAAGTTGTCTAAGTTGTGTTATACCAACACTGCTTTTCATCATTTATAAGAACCAGATCAAGAGACAGACAAATCTTGACACAGAAGAACTGAATGAGTTACTCTTCAGTGAAGACCAAAGGCAGCTAAGCGAAGACAAGGAACAGCTTCAGGAGCATGCACTGAGTTTCTGAAGACTTGCATTAAGACCAGTATTAGAAAAGCAGTGGTCAACTTATTGAGCAGAGCACCAGATAATATAAACATTAACATATAATAGTGAACCACACCAGCAGACAAAGGAATTTAAGTGTCTGGGCAGCATCTTCAAACGGGTTTCCAGAATTTGAAAATCTAGTATTAAAATGTATGGTATCTTCTGAAGACATGTTCCAGCATAACATCTAATGTAAATATATTGCCACTAAGAAAAAAAGCAGTATGAGTTTAATAAAGAAAATAAACCCAGGAAGCTGACATGGCTTATGTTTAACCATCAAACCAAGCCCATTTAGTGTCCACTGGGGAAATCATTACATCATGCCCATCAGAATTAATTGTGTTAATCAGCTAAAATCTGTATTTATGTACTTATAGTAATCTGCTATCTTTCTGTTTCCTGGGGGGGTTTAAAAGAGCATGGAAAGTCAACAAGAACAGTTCGGACATTCAGTGCACTCTGTTTTGCCATGGCACACCTTTTTCTCAAAATCTTATAATCTTGTATAAAAAAAGAAAACAACACAAATCTCTTTTGGGCAACTAAATTTAAATGTTAGTTGGATTGCATGTGAAGAACACATTTACTAAAACCTAAAATTGGCAATGGTACACATTAATAGATCAAACAACATACTGATTTATTACATTTTAACATACTTATTCATTTTCTCCATGGTTATTTTTATCAAATCAGCTAAAAACAACAACCTTATTTGTACCAAGTAGTAGTAATGTACACAAAAGTTTATTTAACAAGTAGGAACTGTTTGCGTTCTGAAAGCATTTTATAAAAACCTCAGTAACCTCCTCCATCACTATTCTCATGTTCACCCACTTAAGTCCACTGATTCTGACCAGAGTCATTGTACTCCAGACTAACTTGTCCCCTATGGGTGACAGTCTTTAACTTTATAGCGCAGACGTTTGAACAACCTCCCCAAATTATTAGATCTGCTGACACAATTTATTCTTTTTGAAAAACTTAAAACACTTCTGTTCAGATGGGCATTTATTTTACACTGACCCTCTCTGTCCAGATGCTCAGGATGATTTGTGTTTGTATCAGAAATTGTTATTTGTTAATGCTTTCCTTGTAGTATTTGAACATTGTATTTTATTCTGGTTTATTGTCTCATTTCATTTCAGTGCTTTGTATATCATACATTTACCCTAATTTAGTGTTTCATAAAGATAATATCTGTATCTGTAAGAGAAAAGTGTATTCAAATCTTCTTGCCTGTTTAATTGAGACATCCTGATATTTGTTTCAGTACAATTAAATCAGAAAATTATATCATATTGTAGCGGTGGCACCAAGCACTGCAATGGCTGTTTGATGTGGCTCGCTATCCTTAACAGGACTGCTTGCCTTTTACCACACTAGTTGGAAAAAGCACATGTGACTGTGCAGAGTTGTCATTCTTATAGGTGCTCCTGCTATCGATGATGCATTGTCAGCTCAGTGCCATTGCACAGTCCTTCCTTCAAAGTCGCCGTTCCTGGCAGCCACTCCCAACTCCTTGTAACGGCACACAAACATGTCAAAACGGCGGTGTGGTATTCTCCTTCCCACCAGTTATGCAGCTGGTGTTGAGGGCACATTAGCAGGGTTTGCGGCACTGTGTTGTCAGATGGCGCAGCAGGGATGTTGCGTGCTGCATTGGCATTTGGCACAACTAGGATGTTAAGTGCTGAGCGTTTGTTCATTCTGTGCTGCAGGTGTGTTCAATGATGGTCAGCTATAAACAAGAAAGTGAACCCCATGATGCGGAGATGCAGATGTACTGGTCTCTTTGCTGTTTTCCTTTCCTGAACTGGTGCTGCAAACCCCATTCCAAATTTGGATCTTGGCCTCGAGACTCTCCCTCCTCTACCACTTTACAACGCCTCGTCCTTTGCCTGTACATTTTTACCTCCAGTCCTGCTTTTCACAGGTCACTTGGGGTCAGTGGCAACTCGATCTGCCACACTTTTCCACAGCACCATGAGCCTGAAGATCCGCCAGTATCGATGCAGCTGGGCTAATGGACTGTAGTGGTGGTGGAGCTGCAGAGGTGTCAGTCTCTCAGCTGCCTACATCCCTGTACTGCTGCTGCAAACGGCACTCCAGATTATGGATCTGAGTCTTGAGACTCTCCAGTACTTACTCTGAAGAGCCAAGCAAGTTCATTATAGGTCTCCAAAGCACTCGGTGCTCTGCTAAGTCAGACTGTAGGTCTCTCCATGTCTCACTTTTAACACCAATTTAGCACTGGCACTGGATTCACTGTTCTTTATATTGGTCTTTGAGGTGGCTTGCGATCCTTAAAAAGACTGCTTGCCTTTTGCCGAACTAGTTTGAAAAGCCATGTGTAACTGTGCACAGTTGCTGTTTTTAAAGGCACTCCTGCTATTGATAATGTAATGCCAGCTTAATCTTCTGATGACTCATCCCTGACTGATGTAACTTGTTCAGCACCATTGCAATATATAACATTTAACTGTGAAATCTCACTCATGAACAAGAGGACGCTGCCCAAGTACCCCAACAGGGCTGTGTTTCCAGACTGCCAAGTTTCACTGAATTCAGCCCTGAGGAACACTGCCACCTGTCAACTCGGGGAATTAAGTGCTCCCATCCATTTCGACCTACTAAAAGGGCAATAAATCAGTATTTAAGTCTAGCTTTATAAAACTCACTATTTTTAGATGTCAGATTCTCCACCTGGTTACCTATATTCGTAGCTTAATTTATAATAAAAAAAGTATAAAATGACTCCAAAAATACCTTTTCAATTCAAAATGCTGTGTGATGCACATTTACTCACTTGGAAATAAAGCTGCCTTACACAAACTTGAAGATTATGTCATGTCAGATTATGTCATTTAAAGTTTTGTTAACTTTAGTTGTTTTTCAATAACTTTGCTACACATTTAGAATATTCCTTAATTGTATAGCTTTCAGTATTTTGTGCTTTGTCTTTTCTTTTTTTTTTTTACGTTTTCTTCCAGCATCAGTGAAATGTTTGCCTGTGAGTCTATTTAAGCTATTTAAATTACTCCAAAAGTATCTAATTTGGCATAAAAAGAGTAAGATCAGTGGCAACCTCCAAAAACCATGACTGTCATTATTAACAGGAAAAGGACATTCCCATTATCTTCCTGTGGGATTAAAGGAAAAACCAACTGCAGCAATGTGTTTTAAGCAATGAGTTTTAGTAAATTAATTTTAAACTTTTTGAAGACAGAATATTTGGACTTTTCAATATAGAGAACACTTCTCAAATAAAATGGTGATGGTAAAAAAGAAGCTAAGCACATCTGTTAAACTTCCCTTTGTTTTGTTTATCTTCACGGAGCAAGAAATCATTTTAATCTCTCTTCGTGTTCATAATGTGTCTGTTTTCCACAAAGAGCTATTTTTAAAAAAATTAACATGCATTGCTTTAAATTAAAATTGACTTTATTAATTCACTGCATTAATTTAATGTATGTATTATTTTCTTCTGTGTATCATGTTATTATGTTTTGTTTTCTATGATGGTGAATAGTGACTTACGAGAAAATGTAACCAATTTTTTTTTCCACCAGATATTATGTGATGACGAAATTAAATATACTATACTGCTTGAAGCTCATGTAGCTTCTGCAAAAACACTTTTTCTCTTTTAAATAAACAAGAGATCAAACAGCAATAACCTATTTGTCAGTGGGTATTCTGTTTAAAGGGTGGCTGCAAATCAGCCTGCCTGCCACGACAGCTTCCAGGCAGGGTGGCTTCTGTATTCAGATACACCTTGGAAAGTTGGCTGCGGCAGTGGGACTTTATCCAGAAACTGGATAAAAAATAAATCAAGAGTAAGACATCTGCCTTACAAAAATCAAACCCTCTGCACTTTGATGGTGCAATCAGGAAAGCCAAAGCCATTAGACCTTTGTCTCTTTGGACTTTCTGTAAATCAGTTCAATGGGATTCCATTGAGAAAAGGCAAGATTTATGAGACCCAGGAGGCCTGTAAGATAGCTATCTTTTCCCTCCTTAGCAACCAAAATCCTTGTGTTCTTACATCCTCATCTGAGCTGAGACATTGGAATTTCTTGCCTAACGTCCAATAAATGTTTTGTTATTTTTGACTACCTACTGTGGGAATATTAGAGTAAGAAACAAACAGCAAATACATAAATGCATATCACCATGGATATCCGAGATGTAACGTTTCTTTTTAATAAGGTGAAAAAAAGCTGACAAATATCCATCTAATGTTCACTGAAGTGGATCAAAATATAAACTGCCTAGACATACAATATGTCTTACTATTGCACAATTATGTGCAAAATTCCAAATCTGCACACAAATTACATTTTTTATATTATGTAATTTAATAAAATGTACTGTTGCAAGGACAATTTATTTTCATCTCATATGTATAATTTACTTAGTTTTAAGTCAAAAGTATTAGTTACAGTTTTGATGGACTGGCCTCTGATTCAGGTTTCATTTACAATACTAGTATAGGCTCGGCCCTTCATGACCATGCACTAGATTAACTAAATGTGGTAATGGATGGATAAATGTTCCTATCTACAGTGTATAGTATGCTTATCTTCACCACAGGAAGACCATGGATTTAAAAAAAATTACATTACAAATAAATATTATCCATCTATTCTTCCAAATCTGTTCTTTCCATTACATAGTCATGGGAAGAAGATACGTACATCCAAACCTTTTTTTTAATAATTTATACTCCTATTTGTATTGATCTTTTTGTTGGTTTCTCTCCTGTGTTTGTTTACTGTTCGTGGTATAACATGGTGATGTTACATTTAATGTAGCATAGCTATGTTAAAAGCTATTATCTATACTAATAAAAGGCAAAGCCCTCACTGACTCACTCACTCACTCACTGACTGACTGACTGACTGACTGACTCATCACTAATTCTCCAACTTCCCGTGTGGGTGGAAGGCTGAAATTTGGCAGGTTAATTCCTTACAGCTTCCTTACAAAAGTTGGGCAGGTTTCATTTCGAAATTCTACGTGTAATGGTCATAACTGGAAGCTGTTTTTCTCCATTTACTGTAATGGAGATGAGCTTGAACGCCGTGGGGGCGGAGTTTCGTGTGACATCATCACGCCTCCCACGTAATCACGCAGTACATAGAAAACCAGGAAGACCTCCAAAAAGCGCTGAAGAAAACATGCATTATATAATTGAGAAGGCACCGAAACAATAAGAAGCGAGCGAGTGACATACTGTATACAACCATATTCATGAGTTCTGCTACTTCGGAAACAAAGCACGATGTAAACCTACACTTTAAATTAATTTCATAGACAGGCTGCCGCTGGTGTTTGTAATTTAGTGCCTGCCCATATAAGGCCGTCCGTCAGCGGCAATCCAATAGCAAACTCCCACTAAATATTCACGGGTGAAGGACTGTGCTTATGCAGAGGAAGATGAGATGGTCAGGGTGGTGTTTGGCACAAACTCAGCGAAACTGCGAGAGAAAGTTTTAAGTGCCAGGACTTCGGTAACATTAAATACAGCCATGGACATAGCACGAGATGGCACCAGCACAGCTGGGAACCTTCGATGCATGTACACCGAGCGGCTCACGTGAACTGACGCAGTGCACAGACAAAAAGCAACAGTTCCAAAGAGCGCTGAACAAAAACCGAATTACATAATTGAAAAGGCAGCAAAAAATATGAAGCGTCTGATACATACAAGCATATTCATAAATCCAGCTACTGCGGAAACAAAGCACACGGTGGAAAAAGTCAATGTCCCGCTAAAGGAAGACAGTGTAAAAAAAAAACCTGTGCATGCAGTGTGTCAGGTCTCAGATAAAGAAGAAGACGAGCTGTTTATTGATGCAGTAAGAAACGAATCGATGAATGAAACCTGTCATCTTTACAACGATTGACAAACACGGAATGTAACTTGAACACAACACATCCTACAAATACGAACCTGATTGAAAGAAATGATAATCAAATCCTTGATGACAGCAACAATCAGTAAGACTCACAAAATAAATACTGTATATTGACAGTCATGTTACGTTATTTTTAAAATGTTCCCTTTTCTTTTTCATAGCTTTTTTAACACACTACTTCTCCGCTGCGATACGCGGGTATATATATATATGTATATATATACCCCGATCCACATACTCGAATAATGGATACTTTATTCGCAATCAATGATTGTTTTGGTAAAGCCATACTCAGTGTATTCATTAGATGAACGGTAAAAAAGTAAGAGCGAGGGGAGGATGACTTATTGAGGCATGCAGGCTGTAGTGCGCGTCAACTCTATCTGAATTGCGCGATCACATTTGAAAAAATATATCTTTTCAAGTTCTATTTAGTCCATATGTGTCAAACTCAAGGGCCGCGGGCCACATCCGGCCCGGCGTGTAATTATATCCGGCCCGCGAGATAATTTTATATACTGTATTATTGTTATTAATGGCCCGGGTATATGAAGCGCTGGTAACACAATAAACTACAGATCCCATAATGCAGCGCTTCAGCTGCCTTGCCGAACTAATGTGGAGCTAATGTGGCTGTAATTACAGAATTTAATCTAAGACGGCACTATGAGACAAAACATCAGGGTAACCTGAAAGACCTGAATGCAATGCAGAAGATACAGAAAGCAGAAGAATTAAATAAGAATCTGACACTTCAGCGGACGTTTTTACCCGTGCACAATCACAAAGTGATTTCAAGTGAAGCTGCTTTTATGGGAGACACAAATGCACCAGTGCAACTTGCCCCACTTTCCCTGTTGCCAAGTAATGTTGAACCAAGTCGTCACTACGGTGTTCCCAAATACGCACTTTGCTGATAAACTGAGCGCACTGACTTTGCACGCCGCTTTGGTGACTTTGAAGAACAAAAAAAGTCCGTCTACATACGGCTCGAACCTTGTGTATGTTTGGTAGCACATATCTGTGTGAGAAGCTCTTCTCAGTGATAAAGACTAACAAATCAGCACACAGGAGTCGCCTCACTGATGAGCACCTGCAGTCCATCCTGAGAATCTCCACAACACAGAACCTCACACCAAACATAAACAAACTTGTTGCCAAAAAAAGATGCCAGGCGTCCAGCTCTAAAATGACATATGAGCAAAGACAACTGAATGATTTGATTTGTTATTGCTGAAAGGAACACATTTTATTTATATTTCCAGGTTTTGTTATGCAGCATGTTCATATTTGAATTTGTATAATTTTGACAGGATATATTTTTATGGAGAGCAAAATATTATAAGTTGTTTAAGGTTTGAGTTGATTTATTCAGGAATAATACTCCTGTCTGTTTTTACCATTCCTACCAAAGATATTTCTGTTGACTAAATAAAAATTCCTTCTATTTAAAATTTAAATAGAACTTGAACAAATACGATAGTTCATAATATCCACGCAGACTTGCACGTAAGAGCGGGAGTTATCCGTTTTAACAAGCAGCGTATTGCACTGATACGAAATAGCTGTGTGTGTATATATGTATATATGTATGTATAAGTATATATATGTTTATATATGTGTGTGTATGTATATATATATGTATTTGTGTGTATATATGTGTGTGTATGTATGTATGTGTGTATGTATATGTATGTGTATATATGCAGATATATATGTATGTATATATGTGTGTGTGTATATATATGTGTATATGTATAGATATGTATATATATATATGTTTATGTGTGTGTGTGTAAATATATATATATATATTTATATATATATATATATATGACAGCAACACTCATCACTCACAACAGTGACAAAACTATTACATTGACAATCATGTTACGTTATTTTCAAAATGTTTCCTTTTCTTTTTCATTGCTTCTTTAACACACTACTTCTCCGCTACGAAGCGCGGGTATTTTGCTAGTTACTGATATAAAGTAAATAATGGATATTTAAGTCTTAAATGGCTTTTGCTCACTTCTTTCTTATTATTGGCTGACTATGATCTAAGATTTTTCTAGAAAGGAATACAGAAATATTGAGAAGGTGCTTTTATTCAGTAGTCATGGTGCAACATGTTACATATTGATTAGCACATGCAAATAAGAATTTCTCTGTACTCCGTACACATGACCCCTTAAATCTAAGTAGTATTTGTTGTGGATAAGTGTTGTTGTTTTGTGGTTGTCTTCATCTCACACATGCACATGTATAGACCCTCATAATGTCATGCTTGCCATTACTGTATGTATGTACTTTTTCTTAGTCCTTTATTTGAAGAAAGTCAAAAAAGACTTTGCTTATTTTTGTGTTAAACATGAGAATTGGTAACACTGACCATGCACCAGTAATAAAGAAATAATTCAATGGTTTTGTTTTTCAGGTATGTTTGTATATCATCCACAAAGCACCTATTCTGATATCCATATCTGTCTCTCTGCATGAAAAAATGAGCCCTCCTAGGACCAATTTTTTGAAATGTGACATGCTTATTGTTCAAGGAAATTTGTTGAGACAATTCAATTTTCGTTGAGATATCACAAATAGATTGTGCTGTACAAAGTTTTGAAATTTCAAAATCTCCCATAGACAAGTTCACAAATTGGCCAATGCTTATCAATGTTAAAATGGAGAAACATTCCGTGCAACATCAACTATGAATTAATTAAATGTTTCAATTTTACATTAAGAGTGGTTACTTAAAATTGTCTGTCTTGCATATTACCATCATTAATCTAACAGACACTTGTACACCCACTGCACGTGAGTCAGATGCTGAAGAGAGCACTCATGCGCAAACAGCTTACACAATGGCACCCTTCTGTTTTAGATAAGTAACCACAGACTTACAAAAAAAAAAGTTACTTTTCAGGAAATAAATGTAGTGTGGGAAGAAATTATTTAAGCATATGTATGACCGAATTGATTGAGTGCTGATCATTATTGTAAAGAACTCACGTTTCCTACTTGCAGCTAAAATGTGTTTGAATTAATTAATTACATAGGAAGTACAGCTGCCCTAATTGATACAGACATTGGACAAGTATAAAAAGGGGACTGCCGATGATTTATGAACAGAAAGTCAGAACCACTTGACATGTAAAAAGGACCACGCTGCCCTGCCCTGTTCTTTCTAGTAGAAGATTACTTAGCAGTATAGCACAGAACAGAATAAGTATGCGTTATGGTTCTATCGGTACCCTAACAGCTGCGTTTGTTTCTGAGTATATTCAGACGGAAATTAAAGTCTTTAAAACAACTGGTACTTTCATATTCCCATTATACAATACATACATAAGTTCATTTCCAAGTTTTAACTTATTTACAGTATATAATCTTAACAAATTACTGTATTTTAACTAATATTAATAGCTAAATTGGGAATTTCTTTCAGTCACTTTTCTCTCTTCATAGGGAAATATTAATAGTGATTTTATGCTAGTATTGGTTATTTTGTATTAATAGTTCATTTTTTTGCAATTTAATTAGGTAATACTCTATTGGGTATACTTTCAAATATGTTAATGTTTAGGAAAATTGAACAACAGTTAGTCACACACCCTATATCACTAACTCAACATCAATCGATGCCATGTGTTACAATAAAGTAAAACTTTGATTATCCATCAGGGGTCGTAAGCAAGGCAGTGACGGATAAGAGAAAAGATGAATAACAGAACAGCCGCTTTAAAAATGATAATGTAGATTAGTTTAGTGATTAGTCATATTTATTTACAAAAATAAAATTAACAAAATATAATATAGTATTAACAAAATGAATTCATTCATATAATATTGTAACAACCAGTATAATAAGCAAACACAACTCAGTGGTACTGGAGTTTTGTACTATTTGCATGGAGTCTTCATTCTGTAACAAATGATGCCCTGTCTTATAGTCCATTATCTGGGTTATGGTGCACACCACCAAGACAATAAAAGAAAGCTTTCCTTACCAATCAGTTTATCTCCTACCACTCACAGTCTGTCTTTCTCTATACCGCAACCACACCTGCTTATTGTCTCCTGACTCCCTACTCAAAGCTTCCTTCTGCCGAAACTTCTCCTGTCACTCATCTCCTAACAGGTTTATTTTCCTCCTTTTTAGAAATTCATAGTATAACCATGTGAACCTAACACCCTCAGTTTACAGAATACAATGACATACAAAGGATTGCTGATCTTTTTTTTTATGGCACAGGACCATCCTCTACCATCACAGACCTTAGCAATTCACCTTTATTAACAAAGATAAAGGCTGCAATATACACCCATCCTGTATACAACACAGCTCCTCCAAAAGCTGCTAGTCTCTAACAAATTCAGAGAAACAACACAGTATACAGTGTATTTTGACACATTGGCAATGTTATGTTTACATATGAATAGTTTTATTTTAATTTTTTTTAAGTTGGTATTCTAAATACAAAGAATTTTGAAATAAGATTATTAACTTATTAAAATTAAGTCCATGCAAACATTATTATTTATCTTAAATGAGGTGACAACACACTTTAAAAGTAAATTGTACAATCTTGCTTTTAAAATGTTATGTCTAAACTAAGCATATTATATAAAACATCTGTAATCGAAGATTCACTGTTTTAACATTGTCACAGAGCTGCAGCAACCATGTTGGATAGAGATATAAATATCTCATTTGTGTTAGCTGCCCATTTTGTGCAGAACTTTCAAGCTTATGTTCTGTAAGTGTACTTTTTAGGCAGTGAAGTGTAATGGTTAAGGCTTTGGACTTCAAACCCTGAGGTTGTGGGTTCAAATTCCCCTGCTGAATTTGAATATTCACCTCAATATTTTCAGGGGTACATTTACTGACTATAATGAGAAAACTATGAAAATACTATGTTCTGCATAGATGTACTGTATGTTGCGTCACCACTGCTGAATTAAGCATGTTCTGCTCCTTGCTATGTAGTGTAGATCGGGTAGTGACAAATACAGCAACCAAGTACATAATGCTAATCCCTTGCATCACATGCTTTTTGGGTGTGAGTTAGTAGTAATGATTGGAGCTTGGGAAACAGAGAGAGAGATCAAGGACTTGTATTGAGGGTTTGGTATATAATTAAATCTCAGTGAGGCAAGGTAGCACAGTACAGTGGAACCTTGGTTCATGACCATAATTCGTTCCAAAACTCTGGTCGTAAACCAAGTTGGTCGTGAACCGAAGCAAATTCCCTCATAGGATTGTATGTAAATACAATTAATCCGTTCCAGACCGTACAAACTGTATGTAAATATGTAAATATATGTAAAGATTAAGCACAAATATAGTTAATTACACCATAGAATGCACAGTGCAATAGTAAACTAATGTAAAAACATTGAATAACACTGACACAAAACACCCAGGCTCCCTGCTCAGCTACACGAGCAGGCTCGCTCGCGCGCTTTCTCTCTCTCTGTAGCACACCCGCCCCGTCTCTCTCTCTGAACAGAGGGGAACATTTGAACAAATCCGAACTTTAATTTAAAAACCAACCACAAGCAACCAAAAAACACTGCAGGAGTTCATGCTAATAGCCTTACAGCCCGATCGCTGTAAACACTTTTTTAAAATGAGTTTTAAGCACAGCGGAAAAAAGGAACATTTGAGAAAAGAGAAAAGTAACATTGCAACAAATCACGCTATGAACAACTCCATGTAAACACTTTAATGAGTTTTAAGCACAGGGAAAAAAAACGAACAATTGAAAAAAGAGAAAAGTAACACTGCAACAAATCATGCTATGAACAACTTCATGTAAACACTTTAATGAGTTTTAAGCACAGGGAAAAAAGTGAACATTTGAAAAAAGAGAAAAGTAACATTGCAACAATTCACGCTACGATCTGAAAAATTAACTTTTGAAAAAGCCGTAATACAAAAACCACCAAGAAAACTAACCTTGCATGAGTCGAGTTCTGGTATGAAGTGAGGAGGAACTGGGTGGAGAGGAGAGAGAGTCTGGCTCCGCGATGGAGGGCTGTTTTCCTTCAGGTGTTTTCTCTTGTGATGTCTTGGGTTTCTGGTGTTTTTAGCTGTTTAGCTGGTGGGAGCGAAAGCCTCATGCAGCCATTCCAAAAACAAAGTCCTTGTGACCCAACCCTTCGTGTTTGCCCTCCACATTACTGGCAGTCTGGCTTTGTTTACATTGTGCTGCTTGAAAGCACAAGGGTTCTCAAATTGGTAAATGAGTAAACTGGTAAACAGTTTTTCCACCTCTTCCAGCACTTGAAGCCTCTGCCTGGTTAACGCTGTAACTCCTTTTGCAATATCAGCTGCTTTAATAGATTCTTTCTGCTTTAGAATAGTCAAAATCATAGATTTTGACTTCTTGTACTCGGCAGGAAGATCAGTAACACGAACGCCATGCTCAAACTTTTCAATAATTTCTTTCTTTACTTCGATTTCAATTTTCTTCAAAACTTTCTTCTCACCACTCTTCACTTGCTTAGAAGCCAGAGTTAACTGCAAAAGCACATGAAATACTGTAGAGCACAAAGAGAGCGCAGGTAAAGCATGCACGTCTGACTGAGAACAATGAACAGGGAGCAGCTCTGCTTAAACACAGTAATCGGCGTGTATGAACCAGCCAGGCAGGCACGCACCCTCTCCCCTCTCTCTCAGCAGCAGACAGGCAGGCACGTATCCCACCCCTCCCTCTCATCAGCAGGCAGGCACGCACATGCAGCACCCTCCCCCTCTCTCTCAGCAACAGGCAGGCACGCACATGCACGCATCCCCCCCCCCCCCCCGGCACCAGGCAGGCATGCACGTGCAGCACCCTCCCCCTCCCTCCCTCCCTCCCTCTCTCCCTCCCTCCCTCTCTCTCTCAGCAGCAGGCAGGCACGTCTGACCGAGAACAATGCAACACGTGCGGAAATCATCGGCGCGCACAAACTGAAAGGGAAACTGGCTTGTTCGTATACCGAGTGTGTGGTCGTGAACCGAGGCAAAAGTTTGGCAAACTTTTTGGTCGTGAACCGAGTTGTACGTGAACCGAGGTTCCACTGTATTTAGCACTGATGCCTCACTGCTCAGGTCAAATTTTTGGCCAAAATAATAGATTCAGCAAAGCTGGTAGACACTTAAAAGACCATAAAAACTAGCATTTCACAGTGTTTGCCAAAATTCCCAAACATTTCAGCATTTTGATCAAACTCAAAATTCAGCAGGGTTCACTTATTATTAGTAGTGACATTTATAACTGTGTAATAGTGTATTTTTTCATGTGCCTAAGTAAACTATTCATTTAGAACTGTAAGTATAAAACCTTCATAAATTATGGCATACTTTATATACTCATATAGGCGTATAAGTCGGGTCTTGAAACCCGAAGCATTGATCATAAATTCAGACCCCGACTTATACACCTGTTCAAAAATGTGACCCTTTAATTTTTTTTTAACATCTTCTTGCCTCCTCCAATCTCACATCAGTTTCTCAGACGCATTGAATTTTGTTGCAGCAACGCGGTTACCAATTTCTTTCGCTACTTCAACGACATTTAATTTACAACCAGCTTAATATTTTCTTCTGACCGAACGCTCCATCGTAGATAAGGGATGCTCTTACGATAAAGGTGTATGAGGGTGTGAGATACAAAAAACTCAAATCAATGCAAACATTGCTTCAGAATAGTTTGGGTATTACCGTGTGGTCACGTAGACTCAATAGAGGGAGAGAGAGAGGTTAGGAGCACGTGCTGATACAGTGCATTGCCGCACCCACATAATAAAAAAAAAAAAAGGCAGTGTGCTCTGTGGTTACTCTCTCAGATGGGCATTAGCATATCATAATCTCTTGGACCAATAGCATGAGTTTTCCGTATTCGACTTATTTATCCGACTTTATAACATACAAGAAAGTATACAATAAAATCAAGTTCCGATTTGTCTGCTGGAGAACTTATCCACGAGTATATACAGTAATTCATATATATATTATTTTTTTGCTTTAAGTTTGTTCTTTAGTTTTAAATCCTAAGAAACCAAAGTCAGGAACAAATACTGGGTGGGACACCAACCTCTTGTAGTGCTTACTGAGACAGAGGCCTCATCGGTTTAGTATTTTTTTTAAACGGCTAATTGTGACATTCTTAAACATATGATTTGTCATTAGTCATTCTCTTCAAATATTCCTCTTTGAATCTACAGCTGGAATTTTCTTGCCATTGTAAGGAGGTTAAAAGACACCCAAGTTTTTAAAAGAAAGGAGCTTGGCTGCTGTGTTTATGGCTAGGGTGGAATTAGCTACTTCCTGGAGCTGTGAAGCATTTTTGTGCACAGTCTTGACAACTGGTTTGAATAAACAATATGCTTCATTGCATTATGTGATCACTGCTCACCCTTTCTCAAAGTCCTCACTTTTGTGTAAATCAGGAGTGTCAAACTCCAGATCCAGAAAGGCCACAGAGGCTACAGGTTATCGTGTCAGCCATTTTCTCAATTAATAACCAATTACATCTGCTAATGGAATAGAATTTTTTTCTTTAAATGTAATTGGCTTGCTTTTTAAGATTCAGAAATCTAAATTGTTTATTTTTCCTTAACCAGCATTAAAACAATAATGACATGCATAGCAAGCACATTCACAGTGCCTGTGATGGAAGGTATCAGTGTTATATAGAAGATGAACAGATATCTTAGGGATCTCAAAAAAGCCCCTGTAGTTGCCACCATTTCTGCTTCTACCAATTGTTTAATTAGAAGTCAGTTTTTACAGTTAATGAAACACGTTCTTTATTTCTATGCTTATAGCCCTCATTCTACCACATTGCACATTTCCAAACTTATTAATTTGCTTTTGCTGAGAGTGGACCAGAGAAGATCAATACTTTCCAGACCTTCAGTTCTTTCTTTTCATATATTTCACTGGAACAGATACTGCATACTGTATGATAGACATATACTGTAGCTGCAAATGGGATTGAGTAAACTGGTAATGTTTTGTTTTACTTTACATCTCGTTGTTGACTGGCTGCTGATTAAGGTAAAAAAAAAACATTTAAGATGCTTAACTGTTAAAAAAGCAAGTCAATTAAAGAAGTATGTTAAATTAACTACAGTAATTGAGTATTACTTAAGAAGGTGGCTGAAACCAAATCAGTCACCGTGGACCTCCAGGATCTAATTTTGACATCCCTATTCTAAATAAAATATGCCCAGTTGTTGTCTGTGTGGAGCTTGCGCAGTCTCTCTGTGTCTGTGTGAGCTTTTCTCTGAATACCTGCCCTTTTCTTTCACAGCTTAGACATGTGTGACTGTAGTCATAGGGGAGACCTACTACAGCTGCACTGGTCATGAATAACTAATAACTATGCTGTCTGTTTTAAATGATACTTATTCTGAAAGGGGAAAAAATAAAAACAATAGAAAAATTAAGTGAATGAATCTTAGTTATTTAATGTCTTAAACACTAAACCTCACACATATATGTAACTGATGTACAGGAGTAGACTGCATGTCTAAGACGAAATAAAAACGCAAATATTCAGTGATTCATAGAAACAAATACACTTGATATTAAAATCTAACTTAAGCCGGCAAATGGCATTGGTAGAAACAACTATATACCAATTTAAAATTTTCCATAACTATGTTAACACAACAAATAAAAAATCTATGAAATTTATTGAAAACACTGGCATATAAACATATTCTTAATAACAACAAAGGTATATAGATAAGAACAGGCAAGAAAACCGAAGAAAACAACAAATGTTTAGAGAGCAGCAAAAAAAATCTGAGGGAAATATTTTGTAAAATAGGAACACACTCCTGATGGAATTCCACATTATGACACGTTTGTGCTTAAACCCATGCTTAACAGTAGGATTTTTTTTTAAACGTGTGAGATTTTTGTGTGGTTAAATAAAAAAAAAAAAAAGTCTGTGTCTTAGTGATTACAGAGCAATGAGCAACTGTGTATAGCACAATGTCTTCATTCCCAGATTACACTGATGGGGACCACACCAAACCACCCTCAGCAAGGATTATCACAATGTGCTTTACAAATCATGTTGGGATACTTTAATTTTCACAGGCATCTGAAAACAGAAATTAATTTGATAAAGTGCAGTTGAGATTTCCCTGACCTATGTGTATATATTAGTCACGTCTGCTGACAAACCTGGCAGAGTTCCACATTTGCAGCACAGCATGGAATGATCTGCAATGTTTAACTGACATAGCAGAGTATTGAGTTGCATTGGTCCACTTTTATTTTCACATTTTTGCAAGAAGAAAGACTCCTGACTTAAATTTCATCTGGATTTCTGCCAGCCCAATGCAAGTTCACTTATCAGATTCAATGGCAAACTTGATACAAACCCAAAGTTTGAAGTAGGTTACTTGTTTGTAATTTCACAGCAACCTGTTTATTGGTGTAGCTCATTGGATTTTTTTAAAGGTATATACAGTATAAAGGCTTCTGTCATTAAACCGGTTCTCCATTTTGAAGGAGAAATAATCCACGTTTTTGTTGCAGGGGTGTTCTGCCTGAATCAAAGTGGGTATACAAGTCAAATCTAGCCTAATCTGCTGCAACATACGAAACACTGCAAAACAGATAAACTAACATATAATATTTATTTTACATAATGAAACGTCATTTCAAGGACCTTATTCACAGGTTCAGCAGGATAAGACACACAGAAAGACTGAACACTATCTTACCCAACCTCTGATAATGACTGATGAAGAGACCCTATATCTGTTTAGAGGGAGAAGAAAGACATCACTGACAGACAGAAAGCGTCATGCCACTCACCATGTGTTTTATTGAGTGTTTAAAAGTTAGGAGCTGCATGGAGTATCATACTAAACCAAGGTCACTTGTGTGCTTCTGGCAGGAATATAGTCATATCATTAAAACTTTAGCCAGAAGCCAAATTAGAAGGAACTTTACAAATTCACATGGCAGCGCAAAGCAGGGCATTGCAGCTTTCAGATATGAATGTCAGTAAGTGTGAGGGTATGCAACATTGTGGTGCTTTGCCAGTTCACTTCCTGCCTTGTGCCCGATAGGCTCATGTTCCTGGGACTCTGTGCTGGATCAAGTAGGTTCAGCAATGGATGGATAGATTTCATTTTATTAACTTTTTAATTCTGATCTTTCTTTTTTGGGTACACTGCACAGACCGATATTTACATCAAAGGTGTTTATTCTAAATGAGTTATTATTCTGAATATTACTGGAACAACAAGTTCTGTATAAATACACATTTACATCTAGTCCATCCATAGAATTAAGAAAAATGTTACAAAGTACAAACAAAAGAACAATTGGTTTCAATTTATAAGTTTCTCTGGAAATAATTTTGAAAAAAGCTTTTAACTTGTTGCACTGATATTCTATTTAATGTTTCAATATTGTCAATATGAATATCCTATAAACAAATCCTTCTTGGGCAGCAAGGTGGCACAGTGGTAGCGCTGTTGCCTCGCAGTAAGGAGACCTGGGTTTGCTTCCCGGGTACTCCCTGCGTGGAGTTTGCATGGTCTCCCCGTGTCTGCGTGGGTTTCCTCCAGCTGTTCTGGTTTCCTCCCACAGACCAAAGACATGCAGGTTAGGTGCATTGGCGATCCTAAATTGTCCCTAGTGTGTGCTTGGTGTGTAGGTGTGTGTGCTTTGTGGTGGACTGGTGCCCTGCCCGGGGTTTGTTCCTGCCTTGCGCCCTGTGCTGGCTGGGGCTGGCTCCAGCAGACCCCCGTGACCCTGTGTTAGGATATAGTGGGTTGGAAAATGACCGATGACAAATCCTTCTTAAAAAAGTTATACTAACAAAATGTATCTGGAATTCAAAATGGAAAAGCATTAACCCTTGTAGCATCTTTGGGTCAAATATGACCCATTTGTGTGTTTGAAATCAGTAAAAGCATCCTAAATGTCATCTGTTCAGGGTGAAACTTTGTGACTTTTCCTACATTTTCTATAAATTAATGAACAGTTAAAAAACATTCAATTTGTACAGATTCTGAAAGATTTTGCCCTGCCATTTCCAGTCAATTTTGATTCACCATTAGCTTTAATGGATTTTTCACTGCATTTAGGGTAATCTGTTTGTTATAAAAGCATCCTAAATGTAATCATTTTATATCAAAATTGCTTTTAGTATACAACAATTCAAAACTACACATTTATGTACATCTACTATATATTTTGAGCACAGTAATGTACTTTAGGTCACAATTGACTCTCATGAGTGTCCCAAACTATTTAGGATATTTTATTTACATAAAAACACCTAAATACTATTTTTTCAGCTCAGAGATGTTAAGACTTTTAATGAAGTGCACTGACTTTACAAAAATGTTGTGTGGATTAAAGGAGCAACTTCACTGAGATATAAAGTTAAAGGTGGCTTGAAATATTTGCACAATAAAATACTGGAAATTGGTTGAAGGTCCATGAAGTTAAACCTGCTTGGTTAGCCAGGTAATCTTGTTCTAAACGTTTCTGTATGCTTTGCATTGCGCTTCAACCAGTACAAACTATCATCAGTTTGCCAGCAACCCAACTAGTTTATCATTTACTATAGCTATATGCAAGACACATTTCAAGATGAAGAAGCTCTCATGAAAAGAGATATCTTGAATTAGAATTTTTAGAAAAGGAATGAAATTTAGCCATTCATAAAATAATTTCTAGCTCAATGTGTACCAAACATTGCATACAAAGTTACATGTTTTGGGGATATCCTACACTTAAACCATTTTGGGTAAAATATTTGTATACCTTTCAGTTTTAAAATAACTCCTAAACAATAATAAACATATCTAGAGTAATATCAGATGGGATAAAAGTGTGTTTTGAAAAAATCAGTTGAGATCCTATACCACACTACTTGCATAAAATCGTACTCTGCTTAAATGGAAGAATCCCAGTCCCACCTCTAACTTTTGAGAAAGTGTTGTGCTTATCCTTTTAGCTTTGTTATTGTATTTTTTGTAATGAATTTTTTAAAATGGGGCTATGTGACCATAATATGGCTCTTGTTTTTAGTTGGGAATTGACTGCTGACTTTTATCAATTGTTTTTAGAGGATTCTACTGTACTTTCCATGTTGTTTTTGTTTAATTAAGTTGTGTTTTGACTTGCTTTTAAAAATAAAAGAAATCATTCCTGGCTTGTCCCAAAAGTTGCTAGATAGGATCCGGCCATTTGTGATCATAATTTGAGTGCAGTATCATGCAATATGCTGGTGGTCTGCAGTACTTTTAATTACAGTTAGGTCCATAAATATTTGGACAGAGACAACTTTTTTCTAATTTTGGTTCTGTACATTACCATAATGAATTTTAAATGAAACAACTCAGATGCAGTTGAAGTGCAAACTTTCAGCTTTAATTCAGTGGGTTGAACAAAAAGATTGCATAAAAATGTAAGGGAACTAAAGTATTTTTTTAACACAATCCCTTTATTTCAGGGGCTCAAAAGTAATTGGACAAATTAAATAACTGGAAATACAATGTTCATTTCTAATACTTGGTTGAAAACCCTTTGCTGGCAATGACAGCCTGAAGTCTTGAACTCATGGACATCACCAGATGCTGGGTTTCCTCCTTTTTAATGCTCTGCCAGGCCTTTACTGCAGCAGCTTTCAGTTGCTGTTTGTTTGTGGGCCTTTCTATCCGAAGTTTAGTCTTTAACAAGTGAAATGCATACTCAATTTGTTTAAGATCAGGTGACTGACTTGGCCATTCAAGAATTTTCCACTTCTTTGCTTTAATAAACTCCTGGGTTGCTTTGGCTGTATGTTTTGGGTCATTGGGTCATAGCCTTTCTATTCTTGAAGCTTATGAGTGGCTTGCACCTTGCAGTGCACCCTCTGTATTTACTTTCATGCAGTCTTCTCTTTACGGTAGACTTGGATATCGATACGCCTACCCTCTGGGGAGTGTTGTTCACTTGGTTGGCTGTTGTGAAGGGGTTTCTCTTCACCATGGAAATGATTCTGCGATCATCCACCACTACGAGTCGTATTGTCTTCTATGGACGTCCAGCTCTTTTTGCGTTGCTGAGTTCACCAGTGCTTGCTTTTTTTCTCAGGATGTACCAAACTGTAGATTTTGCCACTCGTAATATTGTAGCAATTTCTTGGATGGGTTTTTTCTGTTTTCGAAGCTTAAGGATGACTTCTTTCATCTGCATGGAGAGCTCCTTTGACCGCATGTTGTCTGTTCACAACAAAATCTTCCACATGCAAGCACCACACCTCAAATCAACTCCAGGCCTTTTATCTGCTTAATTGATAATGACATAACGACAGACTTGCCCACATCTGCTCATGAAATAGCCTTTGAGTCAATTGTCCAATTACTTTTGAGCCCCTGAAATGAAGGGATTGTGTTAAAAAAATGCTTTAGTTGCCTCACATTTTTGTGCAATCTTTTTGTTCAACCCACTGAATTAAAGCTGAAAGTCTGCACTTCAACTGCATCTGAGTTGTTTCATTTAAAATTCATTGTGGTAATGTACAGAACCAAAATTAGAAAAAAGTTGTCTCTGTCCAAATATTTATGGACCTAACTGTATGTTGGAAATTACATATAGACTGTAAATTATATTAATTTGAAATGTATAATACTTTAAAATGAAATATAAAAATAAAAACAATTTTTGAATAGGCAACAATTCTATGTCAGTTAAGCTATACTCGTATAACTGGTGTCTTTTCATATGTGTGACATTCACTGAGCCCCTGAGACTCAAACTGAAATTCTCACCTCCACATGTAGCACAAAAAATATCCACCTAGCCAATAAAGGAGGAGCAGGAGGATGAGGAGGAGATTAGGAGCATGCACTGATAGAGCTAAAACAAAAATCCTCAAAACTACTTTGGCTTATGTGACTATGAGGCTATTGACAATAAGCATGTCTTTTTATTAGAATATGCCTGAGCATTTGTTACACACATTCATTACCTTGCACGGAGATGGCTGTCATAACCATCTAAAAAACTGGAAGAATTAAAAAAAAAATACATAAGAAGGACAAGATGACAAAAGTATATTTGGAGTTTGTTTCTTTTTGATTGAATACACTTCATCTTCTAACAAAACTGTAGAAACAGATTATGGAAAATGGGTGGATTAATGATTGAATAATGGTTCCCATTTTTACTAATATACATAATACATGCACAGCAAAATTGTTCAGGAAATATAAATCAAATATGGCTTGTGTTGAAATGAAATCTCAAAAGTGCCAATATTATTTTACAATATATTTAGTATAATTAGACAAGCAGAGTCTGGGTGTGTGCATTAGACTAGCAGCCTATAGAACTGATTCATTCTGAGTACCATTGCAAACAGGATTAATTGGGTTCAAGAATAGAGAGTAAATCCATTACTTACTTTATGTTTAAACAAAATTCTAATTAATATTCCCCTTTATATTAAATGAATAGTATGAACAGTCATTGTAAATTTAACTCCAGTTTCATCACTTAGATTGCTAGCATTCCTGTAGTCTAGGTGCTTACACTTCATATGGGGTACTGAATGCACAAGAAATGCCAATGTTTAATCCCAAATTGCAGTTAAATTTTTAAATGAATTTCTAATATATATTAAATATGGCTACTTCTGGAGCAAACTTTATATTTAACAAGTTCTACCCAATTCTATATAATCTGCCCAAAAAAAGTCCTGCTACACATCTTCATCTTCTTTTTGTACATTTGTGCTACCAGATGCCATCTGCTGGCGAAGGTAGCTGATGTACTTTACAATAAGAAAAAGATTTGCGTCTTATAGAACCTGTTCATGGTGTATTCTCTTTCACACATAATCGGGTTCCATGAACTCTACCATGAAACATTTGCTTGGTCATTTATCTAATAATATCTTACTCATACATTTGTATTTCCCATGATTATGACCCATGTCTTCCCAAATTTAAGATGGCCTGTTTTTAAGGTTTTCACTTCCAGTTGCACCTATTCTGAACTAAGGATGCTTCTGCTATAAAAAAGTGTGAATGTTGTAAGATTTAATTGTCATAAGCTCTTTTTTATTACTCATAAGTTTCCTCCAGTACTTATGTGTTTTTCCACCTACAATAAACAAAAAATAACAATGATCCACCAGGCCTTAATGAGAAAATCAATTTTTTTTGCCCAGGTGATTAGATCCACCCATTCAATTAATAAATTAGTTCATACCAGTGTTGTGATGTATGAAGCCATAACCATTCCTTGTAGCAACCAGGACATGATAAGAAGTCTCTAGCACAGACTAGCAAATATGTGGTATATTGCTGTTAGGTTTTGACCTGGATTTTTATCCATGGCTCTTTGTTTATTTAATCCTTGTGTTGTTTTTCACATATTATGTTGTATTTTTGTTATTAGTTATATTTTTGGCTTTGCTCTGTTTTTATTTAAAATTGTATTTATAATACACATTAAATTTATAATACACATTAGTTGCTCATCTCCAATGACTGTGCCTTTAAGAAGAATGTAAAAGGACAGTAACAATAATGCATTACTTTAGAAATATCAGAAATCATTAATATTAATATGATGTAAATAATAAATAAATAAAAAACCTAAGGTAAGGGGTGTTAACAGTAGGGCATCACGTAATTGTTGATACTTTCTTTATTCAAGATGTGGGTGGATCATGGGAAAAAGCTCCTCCTTAGTCTCTCTGGATGGGACCTTAGGCAGTGGTTGAATTTACCTGACAGCAGCACAGAAAAATAGGATGTCTGGTGTCACGGGAAATTTATCTTTTTATATGTTGTTTATTAATTATTTTTTAAGTTTGTGGGATATTAATAATATGTTTTAGTTCTATATATTTTTCTGCACTGTCTCCTTTATATACTGCTTTAAGGTGAAGGGCCACCTGATGCCAAGCTTTGTAAAAGCAGAAATGGCAGTTTAGATTGCAGCTTTGGTATTGCTGGTTTTGTATTTTTATTTTCTGATTAACAATTTTTCTTTTGATTATTGGATTTCTGGCTTCAAAGCCTGCATTGTTTTAAAGGTGCTGTCTTTGGAGTGTTATTTTTTCCTGCCTTAGTTTTGTTCATTCCTTTACAAATTTCTGAAAATAAATCCCTAAATATTAAAATAACTTTTTGGACAAAATGTTTCTAGTTTTTCTCTCATCCTTTGTGTAGACTTGTTTGAATAATTTGATATTTAATGGCCTTAGCTTCATTTTTGGGTCTGTACAGGCCAGAAACCTGCCATTTCAGTTGGGGCTAGGCAGCCTAGTATGAGGCCTGTTCAGTGAGACCTGCAGTCCCAAATTTTTCAGATTGTGGTAGCAGGAATTATAACTACTGCAAACACTTCCACATGCTTCTGTTAATGGCAGACGTTTACAGTATATCATCTAAAGAATCAAATTTGTATTTCATATAATTTCATTTCATAATTTAAATGTACAATATGGTTACCTTGTTGAATATTATATGTTGGATGGCACGGTGGCGCAGTGGTAGCGTTGCTGCCTCGCAGTTAGGAGACCCGGGTTCGCTTCCCGGGTCATCCCTGCGTGGAGTTTGCATGTTTTCCCCGTGTCTGCGTGGGTTTCCTCCGGGCGCTCCGGTTTCCTCCCACAGTCCAAAGACATGCAGGTTAGGTTGATTGGCGATTCTGAATTGGTCCTAGTGTGTGCTGGGTGGGTTGGCACCCTGCCCGGGATTGGTTCCTGCCTTGTACCCTGTGTTGGCTGGGATTGGCTCCAGCAGACCCCTGTGTTTGGATTCGGCGGGTTGGATAATGGATGGATGGATAATATATGTTTGTTACATAGTAAGAAATCATTACAGATCTTTGATTTTCCTCTTTAACAATTATATAAATTCCCCATGAATCACATGTGGAGAGCAGACTACACAATACAATAAAACTTTTTATGTCAGATTCACAAAGCAAACTATAAAATAAACTTTGCACTCTAAAATGTCTTACAACATATTTCTACACATACAGCATGTCACCTTAATTTTATGCTAGATAATTTTGGCAGTAAAAACTTGTCACAGTAATACTGATTTATATCAGTAATTTACACTTACTGTACATCTGTCTATATTATCAGTTATAACAATTCACAATAATTTTAAACCTAAGGTTAATCTGGATGAATTAAAAAATGCATATAGTAACATTATTGAATTATCCCATTTTGCTATGTTTACATTGTCTTTCTGCATGGAAAAAAACTGCTAATTGAAAAACTGGATTAAACACTTTCTGCTATTAGTCATGTATTTTGGCTTTGAAGAAATTTCCTGTTCTGAAGGGATTCAATTATCCATTTGAGTTATTAAATTTGGATATTTACACTTTAGTGAGACATACTAAGAAAAGCAATGAAAATCCTAATTTGTTTGATAAATATGACAAATGTTGTGTTTTATGGGCCAAGTTCAGTGACTAATAAAGAGATAATAGCTTCCACAAGGGAGACTGAAGAGGTTTGATTAAACGTTTACATATTGTTTTGTTTCCATCTGTCAGGAAAGTTCACTGCCAGATATACAGTACAAGCTGTGGAGGCTAAAATATGTTTTTAATGCAGACTAATTACACCTACTTTACAGTTTAGTACAGCTAAACTAAATATTCTTGAGACCTGTCCTGAGACCTTTCTAGGGCAAGTGTGGAACATTCAGAAAAAAGTACACCTAGCACACTCACCCTCTAATCACAGCATTATTTTATCAGGTGCTCAAATACGCACAATTTATACATTTTCTGACCTCACTTATTCCTAAACAAGGGCATGGGACTATTCTCACACCATCAGTTGCAAGCCAAAGCAAAACCTGTACATCTTTTAGATGCATAAAAAAAGAACTAATAGGAAACCCATATGGATATGGGTGAAAATTAATAATTTGACCATACTGTATATGGAAAATGAAAACAGCTTTCCAATGAACAAAGGTTTTTAATTAATAAAATGAAAAGCATATTCTAATTCTGAAATTCCAAAAACTAAAAACAGTTGTCATATTTGGAAAGGAGCCCCTTTAATCAAGGCTGCACTGAACTCTGAAGTCAGCCAGGTATTATGTTAAGTTTGTCAATGCCAAATAATGATACTTACCTATAAAAATCATGTTAGAAAAATGATGTTATGAGCAATTTCTAAACATTACTTTCAAAATAAAAGGATCATTAACATCCATGCGCCACCGATTGTGAAATAAATTACTATTATGCTATAATTTTTTCCATATTTAGAAATAATGTTCTTTCGTTTGAATATTTAATTAAATGAACATTCTGCTATTTATTTTTATTATATATTTTTATATAAAACATATCCATTTTAAATATGAAAGTTACATACATTTGTTAAGTCAGAACTCTGGCACTGTTTTTATTAAACTGCTTTGAATTTGCATTCTGATATAGCAATATTACTACTATTATTCAATATATAAATTTCACAAATGTGTTGTTTTATTTCATTTAGATATTCATTACCCAATAATCAGCACCACTTTCTAATTAATACAGATCACACAGTAAAGAGAATTACAAACAGGTTTAAGAGTTAAGTGTTCTGCTGCTTACAAAAAAGGGTTATTTCAAAGAACGTCTATTACAAGAGTGAACAGTCTCTGTTTCACTTTCTGTCTGGGATGCAAGAAATATGAATAGATCTGAACAATTTATTAACAACGCGTCTAAATCGGTGAAAGTCTACAGGAACACTTTTACTTTGTCTGTTGTAGTTTGATATTGTAATAGACTTATATTCACAAATAACCCCGACATGCTTGTTGAAATAAACAAAAAATATAAAATATAATTTACTTATAACAGAAGGATAATAGAGGATTAATATATGCAAGTATATGTAAATACGAGGTGAGACACAAAAATAACCGGACTGGGCTTGGGGCTTTCCTGGAAAACAGTCTGGAGATCGGCTGAACGTGAATCATAGAACTATATCCCCTCCTACACGTCCTCTCAAACCGCCGACTGGCTAGGTACAGTTACGTCCATAAATATTTGGACAGAGACAACTTTTTTCTAATTTTGGTTCTGTACACTACCACAATGAATTTTAATTGAAACAAGTCAGATGCAGTTGAAGTGCAGACTTTAATTCAGTGGGGTGAACAAAACGATTGCATAAAAATGTGAGGCAACCAAAGCATTTTTTTAACACAATCCCTCCATTTCAGGGGCTCAAAAGTAATTGGACAAATTAAATAACTGGAAATAAAATGTTAATTTCTAATACTTGGTTGAAAACCCTTTGCTGGCAATGACAGCCTTAAGTCTTGAACTCATGGAAATCACCAGATGCTGGGTTTCCTCCTTTTTAATGCTCTGCCAGGCCTTTACTGCAGCAGCTTTCAGTTGCTGTTTGTTTGTGGGCCTTTCTGTCAGAAGTCTTCAACAAGTGAAATGCATGCTCAATTGGGTTAAGTTCAGGTGACTGACTTGGCCATTCAAGAATTTTCCACTTCTTTGCTTTAATAAACTCCTGGGTTGCTTTGGCTGTATGTTTTGGGTCATTGGCCATCTGTATCATGAAACGCCGCCCAAACAATTTGACTGCATTTAGCTGGATTTGAGCAGACACTATGTCTCTGAACACCTCAGAATTCATTCGGTTGCTTCTGTCCTGTGTCACATCATCAATAAACACTAGTGTCCCAGTGCCACTGGCAGCCATGCACGCCCAAGCCATCACACTACCTCCACTGTGTTTTACAGATGATGTGGTATGCTTTGGATAATGAGCTGTTCCACGCCTTCTCCATACTTTTTTCTTGCCATCATTCTGGTAGAGGTTGATCTTGGTTTCATCTGTCCAAAGAATGTTTTTCCAGAACTGTGCTGGCTTTTTTAGATGTTCTTTAGCAAAGTCTAATCTAGCCTTTCTATTGTTGAAGCTTATGAGTGGCTCGCACCTTGCAGTGCACCCTCTGTATTTACTTTCATGCAGTCTTCTCTTTATGGTAGGCTTGGATATCGATACGCCTACCTCCTGGAGAGTGTTGTTCACTTGGTTGGCTGTTGTGAAGGGGTTTCTCTTCACCATGGAAATGATTCTGAGATTATCCACCACTGTTGTCTTCCGTGGATGTCCAGGTCTTTTTGCGTTGCTGAGTTCACCAGTGCTTGCTTTCCTTCTCAGGATGTACCAAACTGTAGATTTTGCCACTTGTAATATTGTAGCAATTTTTTGGATGGGTTTTTTCTGTTTTCGCAGCTTAAGGATGGCTTCTTTCACCTGCATGGAGAGCTCCTTTGACCGCATGTTGTACCAAACTGTAGTTTTTGCCACTTGTAATATTGTAGCAATTTTTTGGATGGGTTTTTTCTGTTTTCGCAGCTTAAGGATGGCTTCTTTCACCTGCATGGAGAGCTCCTTTGACCGCATGTTGACAGTTCACAACAAAATCTTCCACATACAAGCATCACAAATCAACTCCAGGCCTTTTATCTGCTTAATTGATAATGACATAACGACAGACTTGCCCACACCTGCCCATGAAATAGCCTTTGAGTCAATTGTCCAATTACTTTGGAGCCCCTGAAATGAAGGGATTGTGTTAAAAAAATGCTTTAGTTGCCTCACATTTTTATGTAATCTTTTTGTTCAACCCACTGAATTAAAGCTGAAAGTCTGCACTTCAACTGCATCTGAGTTGTTTCATTTAAAATTCATTGTGGTAATGTACAGAACCAAAATTAGAAAAAAGTTGTCTCTGTCCAGATATTTATGGACTTAACTGTATATCCTGTGAATAGCCTAGTCAGTATTTGCACAACAATCATTACACAAGTTTTTGCTATAATATTTGATGAAAAATCGAACAGTAAATCAACATCAAATTTCTGGCGAAATTGAAGAAAACGGCCACAGAAACTTATGAAATGGTAAAAACGGTGTACGGTGATAACAGTTTGTCTTGCACACAAGTTTTTGAGGGGCACAAACGTTTCAAGGAATGACAAGAAAATGTGGAAGACATTCAACGCCCAGGTGTTGGGGGGCTGATGGTGGGTGCTTCACCAAGGCAACGCTCCTGTGCACAATGCTTTTTCCATAAAGCAGTTTTTGACTGATAAAAACATTTCTGTCCTCAATCATCCTCCCTATTTGCCTGAATTAGCTCCCTGTGATTTTTAGTTGTTCCTGAAAATCAAAAGTGACTTGAAGGGAACACATTTTTCTTCAATGGATGAAGTGAAGACAAAAACGGCAAGCCTGTTGAAGAGCCTCAAGCAAGAAGACTTATATGTATGGAGCGGTGTAGAGATCGGAAGGGAGAGTATATAAAAGGTGACAATGTTTAGAATGCTGTAATTCATTAATAATTTTTTTTTTTGTTGTTTTTTTTTACCAATCCGGTTATTTTTGTGTCTCACCTCGTATATACATCTATACACACACATACGAGAAGGACAATGACAAACAACACAAAACATAATTTATAAATGCTTAATTGAACTTTTCTCTCATACAGAAAAAAGACATGTAACTTACGAATTCTGATCTTTCAAATCATGTGGTTAAGATGGATAAGTTCTTTATGAACTGGTTATGTGTGTTTGCACCGTAGCATTAATTTGCTCACTAGTTTAACTACCCTCTTACAGCAGTTTCTCTGTGTGAGTGTATACTGTACGTGTGTGATGCTGCTCTTTACTTTGTTAAGGCAGTTAGGTTGAAATTTAATAACTGCTAGAACTTATCCTTCACAACATTATTACATTTTAGTTTCTGTTTCACAATTGCTACATTTCATTAACTGGCTTTTCTCTATTTACTAATTTACAATTAATAGTTATCGGAAATTAAAAAGGGTTTACTTATAGTTCTGGTATAAGTGATTCTTTGATTCCTTTCCTGGCTGGCTTTCTTCAGACATGTGAAAGGATTTTCAGCACACTTTTTTTCAGAAGTTTGTTGCCATCTTTGCCAATGGTCGCAAAGTTCCATCAATTTCATTCATTCTTTAGTTATGATCCTTTGTTGGATCTTGGGTGTCCAGCTTGTACCCTGGAGTGGCATCCCTGTGATACTACAAGGTCTGGTATTGAAAATCTTATCAGACAAGGCACAAAGCTGCATTCCAGTGTGGAGCCCCACCATTGATACTGAGATTTTGTAGCTGGCAATAACAGTGTCTGGACCTTCATTTTTAAAAATAAAGGTTATAAAATGCCACTTTACTGGGTTGTGTGGTTCTTCATTCCATGATAAATAATTCTATAAAGGGTTCTTAGCAGATGAAATTGGTGATTTGGGCTTTGTAAATATTCCTAATATGTGGAAAAATAACAAATCTTTAATGTATAGTAGGTTAAATAGCAAGATAGAACAAATCAAGAAAATGTGAACTTACCCTTTGTGATTGAATGTAGGGAGGCAGTGTGGCCTAATTGTTATGGCTTTTGACTTCAAACCCTTAGATTATGGGTTAAAATCATACTCTGACAGTATGACCTTCAGTAAGTCATTTTACCTGCCTGTGCTCCAATTGTATCTCAGATGTTTTGAGTCATCTTGGATAAAGGCATCAGCCAAAACAGTAAATATATCAAGAGTTCTTTTACAGTTAGGAACCCAGTGGTATTTTATAAATCTTCTCTTATCTATTCATGACTTAAACACATAAATGATCTTTCTGCAACTTTCATGTGGATGGTTCTTTAAGGAAGAAAAATGGTTCCCCTATGGCAGGGAAAGAAGAACTGCTGCAGCAACTTTATTTTTAAGAGTGTATGTTCTAGTCATAGCAAAAGAATGGAAAATTTTAGTCTGTCCTACACTGTTCAGTTATTGGATTGATTCTAGGGTTTTTATTTGTATAACACAAAATGAAGGGCTGAAATTGAGTCCTAATTCCTCAGATGAGTTGGTTTCATGACTGCAAAGAGCTTCTTATTAACTCAAGGTAGGATTAGGCAAACCTTGATTATACTGTATGTGCACTTGTGATGTATAAGCAGCTCAATAACATTTATCATAGTTTAAAAAGCACAGATGTGAGTGTAATCTAATAATATATTTTATTTATTTGTAGGCACCTTTCTAAACACTCAAGGACACCAAACAATAGATAAAACACAGATTATAAACAAAACTAAAATACAAAAATTAAAATCAGACAGAGCAATTGTAATCAAAGAAAAAGCAGTCTTAAACAAATTAGTTTTAAGTTTAGATTTGAAAAGTGAAAATGATTCAATATTTCTAAACTCAGATGGTAGTGAGTTCCAGAGCTGGGGAGCAGAGCAACTGAATGCTCTGCTCCCCATAGTGGTAAGACAGATGAAGGGGACAGTCAAGTGGATGGAGGAAGAGGATCTAAGGGTACGGGAGGGAATGGCAACATGGAGGAGGTCAGACAGATATGGAGGGGCAAGGTTGTAGATAGCCTTAAAGTTAACAGGAGAATTTTGAATTGAATGCAGAACTTAACTGGAAGCCAGTAAAGCTGCTGCAAAAGGGAAGTGATATGGTGAATAGAGGGGGTTCTAGTAATGATGTGGGCAGCTGAATTCTGGACCAGTTGAAGCTTATAAAGAGATTTGTGAGAAAGAACAAAGAAAAGGGAATTGCAATAATCCAGATGAGACGTGACAAGGCTATGAACAAGGATAGCAGTAGTGTGGGGAGTGAGGGAGGGGCGAACACAATTAATGTTTCGCAAGTGGAAATATGCAGACTGGGAGATGTTATTGATGTGGGACTGAAAGGATAAAGTACTATCGAGGATGACACCCAGACTCTCTGTGGGGGGTGGTGGGGACAGATGAATTATCAATAACAAATGAAAAATGATCAGTTTTGGATAATGTTGATTTTGTACCAATGAGGAGAACCTCAGTTTTGTCACTATTTAAGAAAATTTGAAGAAAACCAGGATTTGATTTCTGCTATGCAATCAATAAGCAAGGAGGGTGGAAAGGAAACAGTAGGTTTGCTAGTGAGATATAGCTGGGTGTCATCAGCATAACAATGGAAGCTAATGCTATATTTATGAAAGATATTTCCAAGGGGAAGGAGGTAAATAATGAAAAGGAGGGGCACCAGGACAGAGCCCTGGGGCACACCTGAAGTAACAGCGGCGGGTTTAGATGTGAAAATTTTAAGCTGAACAAACTGAGTGTGGCCTTAGAGGTATATCATAATAATATCTGCACTGAGTATCTTTAGCTTTAAGTGTAAAGCTGGGGGGGAGGTTGCATGATGTATTATGGGACATTTTAGAAAAGTTTAGAGTTTAAAAAGAAACCAAAAACAGGCTGCTTGACAGATCAATGTTTAAGTACATTGAGGTTCTCAATTTGAGTATTGCATAACTAAATGTTATTGGCATTATTCAATGTAAAATATGATGTACAATGAATATACAGTTTCTCTTCTGCAGGTGAATAGAGATTATTTGTATGTACTTGCTTTGTTTTGCATTTAAGGGGTTCATCACAGTATTTTAAGAGGAGTTTAAGATAATAAATGTATACATGTTATATAAATTTTTCCCTCACCATCAATCAAGAAATTCTACTTATGTCAAGGCACTGTTAACCCTTGCAACCCTCTCTTACAGAGTGTGCATCTTCTTTCAGCAACTGTTACTATGATCATTGGCAATTAAAGGAAATATTTTGCACATCCCATAAATTGCTTCTTTTATTTTAAACATATGATGTAGTAAAACTACAAGATCAGAGGCAAAACTGGGGGCTCAGACGCCATCTCTCTTCCACTACTCTCCCCTTTATCAGTTTGTCTATTAATCTTGGAAATACATCTATTTAAACCTGAAAGTTTAAACATTAATTATAACTGTGCTGGGGCTGTTAATTATTTAACTAATCAATTAATTACAGTTAGTTAATTACTCCCTTTTTAAACAACAATACAAGGCTTCAATGAGCTGTAAGTTTTTGACAGCAGGTAAACCTTTTCTGCATGATTGGCTGGTGCTGGGAGATATTTACCGATCTACCTTTTCATTTGTTAATGGAGACTGGGAATATCTTTATTTAGAACTACTTCTGGAAGCTCTCCAATACCAGGATCAGTGGAGTAAAAACCCACATATCCGGACCACTATTCCCAAACATCTGTTTATCATTCTTAAGACAACTACAGATGAGGATGTCTGTCAGATTTCTAACTGACAGGAATAAGGATGCTGCTAATCTAAACTATCATTTTCATTTGATTCACTAGGGGTAACGAGTCATTGTACAGGAGGGAGGTGGCTGGCCTTGCGAAGTGGTGTCAGGATAGTAATGTCTTTTTTAACACCAGCAAAACAAAAGAGATGATTATTGACAAACGGGGAAGAGAGGTCAGCACCTACCACTGTATATTGGAGGTGGAAATAGTGGTCACATTTAAATTTCTTGGCATTAACATCTCTGAGGATGTCACTTGGACCTATTATGTTACAGACTTGGCGGGGAAAGCCCAGCTGCGTTTCTATTTTCTGATTAGGCTGAAGAAGTTTGGCATACCAAGCACTATCCTCAGCAACTTCTACAGATGCATGATTGAGAATATCTGCTCCATCACAATTTGGTTCAGGAACAGTATAGCTCAGGACCGCAAGGCTCTGTAGCTGCTGTTAAAACTAATGCAAAATATCACTGGAACAGCACTCCCTGCAATGGAGGACATCCATAACTCAGGAGGGCCCATAACATTATTAAGGACGCAGCCCACCCACAACATTAACTGTTCATACTGCTACCATCAGGGAAACACAATAAGAGCATAGCAGCTAGAACATCAAGGCTAAAAGACAGTTTTCACCCTCCTAACATCAGGCTTGTAAATAGAATCCATCCGCTGCCCTTTCCCTCAACACCACAGGCTAGCTCATATCTGGAGGATGGAAGGCCATCTTGAGATCATATACCTTCAGAACTTAAATTGAATTATTTATTTATCTGCATATGCACTATTTCTTCTCTTTGTTTTTGTATTTCTTTTTCACCTGAGTGTTTTTAGTTTATTGTTGTGTATTCTTGTCTATAACTGGAGGACTCGCAGAATAAGATTTTCATTGTACTGAGTAGATATGACAAGAAAGTTTAAGTTGATCATGTGGTATGTGGTTCAGAAAACATGTAAACAGTGGAAGAAAATAAACCAGATAAGGGGTGCACCTGAAATGAATGAATATTGAAAGTACATCTTTAAAATAAGAATGAATTATTCTTTTGAATGTCATTTTGGAGTGAAACAAGAAGGAACATGAACACATTGAGAAGCAGATTAGTAAGAAGAAAAGACTGGATTTATAGTTTTATCGATATCCATGAAAAGTCGCTTATACTGTACACTGGTATGAAGTAAAGATACAAGGACAAAACCAAAAGTAGAAGGTGGATTCCTTAAATTAGGGTTTCAAGACATCTCTGTATGTCTTTAATTATATCCATTACATCCATTTTCTGAACCAATTTTTTTTTCAGCATTGGCCACAAGGCAGGAAGAAACCCAAAACAGATCACCTGAAACCATTCACTGAAAATAGACACAAATGAGTAACTATTCTAGTTTACAGACCCCAGTTTAACCAGTATAGTAGTATTAACCCCGCCCTTACAACTTGAAATTACTGCATTCAAATTCTGGTCCAGTCAGTGTCATAGGGGTGAAGCTATGCTTGGAGTCTAGTGAGCACAAAAAGTGCAGGTTTACAGTTTCCCTTCCACTTACCAAAAACATACATTTTATGCTATTTGTCACCTCAAAACTGGCCCATTGTCAGTCTGGGTATGTGAAGGGTTGTAGCTTAGAGTATAAATGGTGTCCCATCTAAGGATGACGTTTCCCAAATTTTGCTTGGAAATTCGCATAGCTGCTGCAAACCTATTAAGGATTAAGTTAAAAAAAATATTTTAAGTTTGGGTGCATCTTTTTTTTAAATATTTGAGTACTGACAAAAGCGCTATATAAATGTAATGAATTATTATAATTATTATTAAATATTGTTCTTTTTGAATGTGTTTTCTGTTATTCTACTCTGCATCATCATAGATTTATTCATCCTGTTGTTGAAAAACATTTTTAGTCTCTTTGTTATTAATACATTATTTTTCTGTTTCATTATAAAACTTTTGCATGCTTATTATACACTGCTTGATATACACAAAGTATAATTCTAAAAATCAATGCATTGTATTGCAGACACAGCATCCCCTTACACTTTGCCTACCTTATGTACAGTGTGGGTGGCTATTTAAGTGTTCTAACAGAACAAATATATAATTCAAATCTCTCTTTATTGGGGGAAAAAAGATTTCCTCTCAACTCCATAGGGATTTATTATTTTTTTGTACAATATAATGTAACTTTAAGTTTTCCAGACCTCTCAATTATTTTATGACCCTATACTATTATCTTTATACACTTAATATGCTTAATGTGAAATGTAATTAATTACTGTATGTTATGTAGGACACAGAGTTGATTATTTTACAGTGTGTTTTTTAATTTCTGTGATAACTTTTCATTATTATCAATTCATAAATAAACCTGGATTAGTATTTTTTTCTTCACAATAAAACAATCTAGATATGTTTAATCTTGCACATGTTTAAGAAGCTTGTTGAGCATTTTTTTCTTCATGATAAAATATAATGTTAAATATGAAAATAGTTTATACTGTTTTATATGGTACATTTTAAGGTCTCCATTTAGCACTTGTGCACATCAGCACGTTCTTTTTTTTTTTTTTTTGAACAATAATAAGACGATATGTAGCTGCCAGGTTTCACACTGGTTTCTGTAGAAATAAGGCATATGATCAAATCGTTAAATACGGCTCCTTTCTGTCTCATTTTTTACAACTTAAAAGCTGGCAAGTTAGGAAAAAACATTGATAAAAAAATGGTACTCATTAAATACTATGTAGTTATTCTAGCATCCTAGAATTTCCACATATTCCAAACACTTTCCCTTTAACTTATAAATATGAGTTTTCTTGCATGCACAAATCATTACCAGGGAAATGTAATGAAAATACAATACAGAATAGATTAACATCTAAACAGTAGTATTATGAATACAAATTTGATGCAAAAACTAGACCTAGACAAACTACACACCATCATGAAATTGCAATATTAACCTATATGATATCATTGCAATCTTCTCCTCTGACGACATCTTTTCAATAAATCTTTCTGAATACCTATTGTTAAGCACCGTAGGCTGAAAAGAGAAGTTCAAAGTGCTGACATTAAAAATGTATTTTACACTGTGAGGCAGGTGTAATTTTATTAGCCCTTTTCCTTAACTTCTATGACTTCATTTGTGGGACTCCGCCAATAGCCATTACTGGGATCCAGCCGGTAATTACTGTGTGACATGCAATGTCTGAAGCATTTAAACACTCTGTGTTCCCTTGGCCTTCAAAGAGTCAAAAATCAAAATTGTTACATAATGAATGCCTTAATGCAACACCCCTACGGAGTGAAGTCCATGTGTGCCATTGAAAACAACAGGGGAGAGGATTTTATTTTTTATATATAGTCACACACAGATTACGGTTGGCTCTTTATTTGGACAATCAGCCCACATTGTAATAAATAATACAAAGTGGTTAAAGTGTGCTATATATCATACACATCAGTTAACATTTTGGCAAAATCTGACTTGCTTTTTACTAAAAGTGTTTAATTAACTGACTAACCTCTAAACACTATTCACTTTATAATAAATAACCAGATCCTGACTCAATACCTCTCACTCAAACCAACTCAACCGGCTCCACTTTCACCTCCTCCTGGATTATATTGAGCTCTGCACTCTAGATCATATTCTGTTCATCATTTGTAAACTTACAGTTGGTGAAGACAGTAATATAAATTGACTGGTAAAATAAGAGTAAAGCATTAGGGCCTTGGGGCATCACTCCTCCGCAGCATACACTCTGTCTTTGGGATGAGGGTTGAAAAGTAAAACAATAAAACAATGTCTCTGTTGCTTGCGTTGTCAAGGGGGTGGGTGGCTGAACACACGCTGAGGAGATGCGGTCTGATCAGGTGCTGTGTTTCTCCTGCTGCTGCCAAGCTGCATGTTCTGCTTGTCGCGCTGTGCGTTGATCATTTAAAAGCTTGTACAGCAGCTGTCCTTTTGTCTCACTGCCTTGTCTCGCATGACTTTACAGTTTCTCTCACGGGATGTCAAATTGTCTTCAGAGGAGATCACGTATCGGCTCCTTCCAAGCCTTCCAAGATTGTTTTTTATAAATAGAGAGATTTAAATGAGTGTTTTAAAAAAAAGCATTCCAATGACCATATAATGAAGAGCTGACTTTTAAAATGACATAAATATGGATAAAGTTGAAAATATTGTGTTTTGTGAAGTTTGCATATTATATTAATATCTTTAGTAGTCTAATTCAGGATAAATATTTGTGATAAATCAATGTAGGTCAAATCTCACCCAAACTGAGGAAGATTATATTCAGTACAGCATATGGTAGATTTCTTCAAGTTATCTAAAAATTGTAAGTACAGGCAGTTCCCGGGTTACGTACGAGATAGGGACTGTAGGTTTATACTTAAGTTGAATATGTATGTAAGTTGGAACAGGTACATAAATTTAATAAATGCTATTGTTAACTGACTGTAACCAAGTGCTCTGCCAATGAATGATGGAGTTTCACCTCTCTCTGACCTTTTTATTCTTTCTAGTTTATTTTCAATGGTGATGGTTTTTCTCTTCTTTACTGTATCACCAGCACTTGCATCAGATTTGTGTTTCAGTGACATTGTTGAAGGGTGAAGACAAAAGGTTAAGATGAGCTCTTCTGCACAGCACTGTACACGCTATCACAGCAGGAAGGCACCAGTCGTCAACACGTCTGATGTACTGACAAGAGACAACTTCCTGCTATGTACGTAACAGTACAAGCAGGCTTTCTATTGAGAATGAATGGGGACATCGATGGGCGGTTCATCACCAGCCCACCTCACAGTCACCTCCACTACAGTATGCTGCCTGCAGCGTCCGACCACCGAGAATGAACACGGTGCGGCCAAAGGCGGGTAGTGAATTGCCCCCATTCAATAGGCAGCCATCCGATGCACACTACAATGCTACCCCCTGCCGCCTCGTTCACCCTCAATGGTCTCTGTTCAGCCATAACTGGGTCACTGCTTGCAGCATTACCAGCCGCCCACCGAGAACAAATAGCGCAGCCATGTGTGGTGGGAGGAGAGTGAAACTGCTTGCCATCGGAAGCCGTCTGAGGGACACTACACTTAAATATGAAATATCCCAATATAAATATAGGAGGTTGTACATGCTTGAGTGTTAAAGAATTAGCAGCATAAAAATTGCTGGAGTTGGTAAAAGTTTATTATATATATGTTTAAAACTCTTCCTGAAGATTCAAACATGACGAAATTGTCAAAAAATTGCAAACCTTCTTTTTCTTCTTTTGGCTGCTCCTGTTAGGGGTTGCCACAGCGGATCATCTTGTTCCATATCTTTCTGTCCTCTGCATCTTGTTCTGTTACACCCATCACCTGCATGTCCTCTCTCACCACATCCATAAACCTTTTCTTAGGCCATCCTCTTTTTCTCTTCCCTGGCAGCTCTATCCTTAGCATCCTTCTGCCAATATACTCAGCATCTCTCCTCTGCACATGTCCAAACCAATCTCGCCTCTCTGACTTTGTCTCCCAACTGTCCAACTTGAGCTGACCCTCTAATGTACTCATTTCTAATCCTATCCATCATTATCACACCCAATGCAAATTTTAGCATCTTTAACTCTGCTACCTCCAGCTCTGTCTCCTGCTTTCTGGTCAGTCCCAACGTCTCCAGCCCATATAACATAGCTGGTCTCACTACTGTCCTGTGGACCTTCCCTTTCACTCTTGCTGATATCCGTCTGTCACAAATCACTCCTGACACTCTTCTCCACCCATTCCACCCTGCCTGCACTCTTTTTCACCTCTCTTCCACAATCTCCATTACTCTGTAAACTCATCCACCTTCGCCAGTTCTACTCCTTGCATCCTCACCATTCCACTGACCTCCCTCTCATTTACACACATGTATTCTGTCTTGTTCCTACTGACCTTCATTCCTCTCCTCTCTAGAGCATATCTCCACCTCTCCAGTGTCTCCTCAACCTGCTCCCTACTATCGCTACATATCACAATGTCATTAACAAACATCATAATCCACGGGGACTCCAGTCTAATCTCGTCTGTCAACCTCTCTAATAGGGGCAAATTTAAATATTACATGTCCTTGGCTTACTAGTTAAGAGCAAAACATACAAGCTGCTGTTGTTAAAAGCTCTAACACTAGACAGCAAAATCTGCAGCAGACTACAATTAATGAATGTACAACTTGAACTATGGCTATTAATGAAACAAAATCTAAAGCATTAACTACTGTTATTTATTTCAAAATGTATTGTATAAGGCTACACAGACATTTGAAGTTTGAGCAGAAAAGAAGTAGACTACTGGACCTTGTTGAAATACCTTGGTTAAACATGCAATTAACTGGAACTAGTCAAGTGACATTTTAAAAGTCTGACACACCTAGTTGTAATACAATTTTTTTTTTTGGCTTTTACTTTTACTCTTTAAAATTATATTTAAAACTTATATTTCTTTGGCTTCTCTTTTTTTCTCTTTTTAAACCTTTCTGTTGAATAATCTTTTAGCCTTCTGTTTTTAACAATATCTTTTTTCATCAAGTTTGGTAATTACTGTTGTTTCCATTGATAGTGATTTATAATAAATTGATTTCGGTTTTGCACATAAATCAAGGTGTCCTTGTAACAATTAATTTGCAGTATTTCCAGAATTCTGTGTTTTCTACATTTCTAACAAGCCTTATTTTTTAAGTGATACATCTTAAGACCACTTCTATTTCTATTGCAGTATCTTTGTTTTTTGAAAAAATTATGTCAATACAGATAGCACTTCAAACTGGGCCTTTCCAGTCAATTTATGGAATGTTCACATACTGTAATCTATGATCACTACATCTTTTGCTGTGTATACTGTATGTCAGTTGAAGAAAATTTATGTGTTAGGTTTAGAGCGCTGTTGTGGTACAAAGGACATAGCGTTCTGCATAATATATTACTTAATGTTTCAGATTGCATAGTTCTGTATTAATGAAAACCTAGGGGGGGAAAACGAGGCTTTTCTAGGAAAAAAAAACTAAATTTCATAAAAATATTAAATGTTATCAATGAACACAATTCAAAATATTACTAAAATACAAACAGAACAGTGTTACTGAGGTACTGAAATATTGATGTGGAGATGAGTTATGATAACACCTGGTATCTAAAATGCACAGTACAGTGGATAAAAAAAGTCTACACACCCTTCCCAAAATTGCAGATTTTGTGTAATAAAAAATGAAACCAAAATAAATCCTGCCAGAACTTATTCCACATTTACTGCATAATGGCAGTCTTTACAAATAAGGTGAAGACAAATCAGAAACTACTTAGTGTAAAAAGGAAAAATAAATTGTATAAAAACTTGGTTGCATTAGTGTGCAAACCCTTTAATAATCAAGGATGTGGCTGCATCCAGAATCAACCAATCACAATAAGACTCATCTTAAATAGTAGTTAGTAAACACTTGACATTAATTAAAGTGCCTCTGATTGAGCTCAGATAAAGTTTGTCTGTTCCTGTAGGATTATTCTGATATCTTCTTGGTTGCAACATACACCAAAAGCCATGGTCCGCAAAGACCTTTAAATATATATATACGGGATCTCATCTTTGAAAGGTATCAATCAGGAAGGAGGTACAAAAAAGTATCTAAAAAATTAAACATCCCATGGAGCACGGTGAAAATAGTCATCAACAAGTGGAGAAAATATGACTCAACAGTGACTCTACCAAGATCAGGACAAGACTGATGAGAAGACAAGGAGAAACCTGGTCAGGGAGGTCACCAAGAGGCCTACAGCAACATTCAAGGAGCTTCAGGATTTCCTGGCAAGTACTGGTTGTTTCCTACATGCAACAACAATCAGTCATATTCTTTATATGTCTGGGTTGTGGGGTAGGGTAGCAAGACAAAAGCCTTTTCTCACAAAGAAAAATATCCAAGCCCGGCTAAACTTTGCAAAAACGTATGTGCAGCCTCCCAAAGCCATATGGAAAAATGTATTATGGTCTGATGAGACCAAGGTTGAACTATCTGGCCATAATTCCAAAAGTTATGTTTGGCGCAAACATAATGCAGCAAATCATCACATACCCAACGTGAAGCATGGTTGATGCAGCTTCATGCTTTGGGGCTGGTTTTCTTCAACAGGAACTGGGGCTTTAGTCAAGGTGTATGGAATCATGAATATAGACAAATGTCAGTCTATTTTAGTACTAAAACTTCAAGCATCTGCTAGGAAGCTGAAGATGATAAGGGACTTCACATTTCAGTATGACAACGACCCAAAGCATACATCAAAATCAACAAAGCAATGGCTTTATCAAAGGAGGATCAATGTTCTGAAATGGTCCAGCCACAGCCTGAAACGTAATCCAATTCAAAATCTGTGAGGTCACCTGAAGAAATCTGTGCACAGGAGATGCCCTCATAATGTGACAGATCTGGAAATTTTTTGCAAGGAGGTGTGGGCAAAAATCATCAGGAGTGCTATAATAAAATCAAAAACTGCTTCAACTAAATACTAGTTTAGGGGATGTGTACACTAATGCAACAGGTTTTTGTATGATTTTTACTTTTTTTTTCCACTGAACAGTTTCTGATTTGATTCCATCTTGTTTGTATAGATCGCGGTTTTGCAGTAAAGGTGGAATAAGTTCTAACAGGATTTTTCTTGGTTTCATTTTTATCACACAAAACCTGCCATTTTGGAAGGGGTGTGTAGATTTTTATATCCACTGTAGCTATGGATAAACTAGTCCTTTATTCATCGTCTTCTCCAATATGAATATGGGTTATGAGCACTCCAGAATTTCAGTTTAGTATAGGACTATGAGTAATCCTGAATTTGGCATAAATAACAGACCTTCTCCCTCTGAAACAGTTAATTGTTTTATGGTGGTCTTATTTATTATCAGGGACTTTCCAGTAAACAAATTAATGGTAATAAATATTTAAAAATAATAATAAAAAAAAAATACACTACCTGAATAGAGTTAGCTAAGTTATTGTTCAAATATACTGCATAGCAAGTTGATCATTTAATTTTAGGATTGCTTAATAAGAACTCCTAGACTTTGAGTTGGAACTATGTCATCATTTACACTAAAAACGTCTTAGTTGACTTGAGCTTACCAACATTATTTTTTTCTTCTTGGCTTCTGAATTATGGTGATTCTAGTTTCACATTCATTTTGTAATTTTATTTTCTTTAAAGACCTACTCTTTTACTTTAATGTTATCTGCAGAATTTTGTTTTGCCATTATGTAATAATGTTTTTCATTGTATGGATCTGCTGACTAGACATAGTGGTTCCTTGCCAGAATCACTTAGAAGTTATGATGAGGGACATTACTGGTGTGATGCTATTGAAGACAGTGTTGTGTATCACGATGTGTTCAAGACTATGAATATTCAAACAAAAATGTCTGAATGTGCAAATATATATTCTTCGGTTTTATGACTTTTTTTCTTAGTACTTGAGACTCCAATAAGCGGGAAAACAGTAACCTTATCCCCATGACAAGACCCTCTGTATCCTTTGAACTGGCAACTTGCTGGGCAAAACAGTCCTGTTGTTGTTAAGACAGTGGCTGTCTTGTTTCTGTTTGAGTGACCATAGTCTAAGGAAGCTGTTGTCTTGTCTAGCTGTTGGTTTGTCTGTACTGCCAGTTAATCCTCAGTCTAAACTACTACTGTTGTCTTGTTTCTGATGCACTACCTTGTATCCAAGGAGACATTCTCTTTTTTCACCGATTTATATTTTATATTTTTCCTTCTTTGAAAATAGCTTTACTTTTAGTTCTAGGTTTTGGTCTAAAATTTGATTTCTATTTCTGGGAATTTAACTTCCACCACTTAAAAGTAACACTGGGGATATGGCAAGCAAAAAATGAAAAATGAATATTATTTAAAACAAGAGAAGACATAAGACAATAGGGTTATATTTATA
>JANRMT010062841.1:60208758-60275462 GCA_026402145.1 Polypterus bichir lapradei | reverse complement strand
TGAAAGGTAATTAAAAATGTTTGTCCAGAATAATGTTAATTTGGTGCAGGACCAGAACATGTGACCTAGTGAGGCTGGGACTTGGTTACAACGTTCGCAGGTTGGATCATGCCCTGGAAACATTTTGGAGAGTTTTAGTCGAGACAGATGTGCTCGATATATAATTTTGAGTTGTATAATTGTATGCTTTGCGCATATGGAGCTCGAGTGAATTCTCTGCATTGCTACTTTCCACTCCTTTTCTGATATATTAATTGAAAGATCTTTTTCCCAGTGTCCTCTTGGATCTTTAAAAGGGAGGGATTGTAAAATGATTTTATATATTGTAGAGATGGAGTCTAAATCCTTGAGATTGAGCAATATTTTTTCCAGCATGGATGAGGGTGCAAGATGAGGAAAATCTGGAAGGTTTTGTTTAACAAAGTTTCTGATTTGAAGATAGTGAAAGAAATGTGTAGCTGGAATGTTAAATTTGGAATGTAATTGCTCATAGGATGCAAAGACGTTGTCTATATAAAGATCTCTAAGCAAGTTAATTCCAAATTTTTTCCAAATATTAAAAACTGCATATGTTTGTGAGGGTTGAAAGAGGTGGTTCTCTTGCAGGGGTGCCACAGATAGAAGCTTCTCCGTCTTAAAATACTTTCTACATTGGTTCCAGATTCTAAGTGAGTGGAGCACAATTGGATTATTAGTGTATTGCCGATAACGTGTGTTTATTGGAGCACAGAGCAAGGAATACAAAGAAGTACTGCAGGAATTTAATTCTATTGCGGACCAAGCCTGTGTATGTTCTTCTATTTGTGTCCAGGTTCTTATCGCCTGTATATTTGCTGCCCAGTAATAAAACTGGAAGTTAGGTAGAGCCATGCCGCCTTCTGCCTTTTGTCTTTGTAGGGTCGCTCTTTTGATGCGTGGATGTTTTGAATTCCAAATAAATGAGGTTATTGTCGAATCTAATTGCCTAAAAAATGATTTATTAATGTATATTGGGATGTTTTGAAATAAAAAAAGGAGCTTAGGAAGAATATTCATCTTAACAGTGTTAATTCTTCCAGCTAGTGTGAGATGAAGGGTTGACCATCTATGCAAGTCTTGTTTAATTTTTTCCATGCAAACGGCGAAATTTTGTTGATATAGAGCTTTATGTTTACTTGTGATGTTTACCCCTAGGTATTTAAACTGTTCTGCAATGATAAAAGGTAGGGTATCTAATCTAATATTATATGCTTGAGAGTTCACTGGAAAGAGTACACTTTTATTCAGATTAATTCTGAGACCAGAGATCTTTTGAAATTCTGTGAGTGCTGCTAAGACTGCAGGTACAGAATTTTCTGGGTCTGATATATACAGTACCATGTCATCTGCATATAATGAGATTTTCTGTTCCAGTCCTTCTCTGCTAATCCCCTTTATCTGATCAGTATTTCGACAATGTATTGCCAGTGGTTCAATGGCAATCGCAAACAGCAGCGGTGACAAGGGGCATCCTTGTCTAGTGCCACGTTCTAGTTTAAAGTAGTCTGAGCAAATGTTGTTGATGCAAACTGAAGCTTCTGGGTTAGTATACAGTAATTTAATCCATGCACAGATGTTTGGACCAAACCCAAACTTCTCCAATATAGTAAAAAGGTATTTCCATTCAATCATGTCGAATGCTTTTTCTGCATCTAATGATAATAATATTTCTGGGGTGTTTGATTTAGTTGGTGAGTATATTACATTAAACAGGCGTCGAAGATTGGAAGATAAGTGCCGGCCCCTAATAAATCCAGTTTGGTCTTGTGATATTACCGAGGGGAGCACTTTCTCCACCCTTCTGGCTAAGATTTTAGAGAGTATTTTAACGTCGTTATTCAGAAGTGAAATTGGTCTGTATGATGCACATTGTAATAAGTCCTTATTTTGTTTTGGAAAGACAGTGATTAGTGCTTGGCGAAAGGTTTGTGGAAGAGATTGGTTATCTCTGGCTTCTGTGAATGTTGCTAATAAGAGGGGGGCTAGCTGAGCGGAGAATTTCTTGTAAAATTCTGCATGGTAACCATCAGGGCCTGCTGCTTTCCCGCCTTGGAGTGATTTTATAGCATCTAGTAATTCTGATAACATCAGAGGTTTATCAAGTTCCTCCGCACTAAAAGCGTCTATTTGTGGTATCTGTAATGTATCCAGAAATGCATTAGATTGTGTATTGTCTTCCTTAAACTCAGTAGTATATAGGGATTTATAGTAGTCTCTGAAAGTGTGCATTATATTTTGGTGTTCGACGATTTTATCTCCGTTCGTACTAGTGATTACCGAGATTGCGTTGCGCACTTCTTGCTTGTGAATTTGTTGAGCTAAAAGCTTATTCGCTTTCTCCCCATGTTCATAGTAATGATGTCTGGATTTGTAAATTAGTTGTTCAGTTTCTTTAGTTGTCAAGAGGTTTAATTCCGAATGTAGAGCCTGCCTTCTCCTATGTAGAGTCTCGCTTGGTAGTCTGGCATGTTCTTCATCTATTTTTGTAATTTCGCTTTTTATATCTGCTACTTTCTTGGCCTCGGATTTATTTCTGTGGGAAAGATATGAGATAATCTGTCCTCTTAAGAAGGCCTTAAGAGTTTCCCAGAGTATCCCTGCAGAGATCTCGGGGGATGTATTTGTCTCTAGAAAGAATTTGATTTGTTTGGATATAAATTCAGTACAATTCTCATCAGCTAATAGAAGCGGGTTGAGGCGCCATCTGCGGGGTGAGTGCATGGGGCTTAGTAATTTTAGCTCCAAGATCATAGGTGCATGGTCAGAAATAACAATAGCATCGTATTTGCAAGATTTAATCTTAGGCAAGAAGTTATTGTCTATAAAGAAGTAATCGATCCTTGAGTAACAATGATGTACTGGTGAGTAGAAAGAATATGTTCTTGAATTTGGGTTTAAAAACCTCCAGGGGTCTGATAAGTTGTGATCAGTTATAAACTTTGTAATTATTTTTGCAGTGTTAGATGCCGTTCCCCCTGTGGAGGAGGTCCTATCTAAAAGTGGATTCATAACACAATTAAAATCCCCAGCCATTATAACTTTATGAGTGTTCAGATTGGGAATGGATGCCAACAAATTTTGTATAAATTCCTTATCATCAACATTAGGTGCATAAACATTTATCAAGATCATTTTACAGTTAGATAAGTCTCCCATAACCATTACATATCTCCCTTCAGGATCCAATACTACATCTGATGCTACAAATGGAACAGTTCTATGTATGAGAATTCCCACACCTCTAGTTTTCTTCGTAAAGCTAGAATGAAACATTTGGCCAGTCCAGTCTTTCTGCAGCCGGAACTGATCCTTGCTTATTAAGTGAGTTTCCTGTAAAAATACTATTTTAGCATTTAGACCTGTTAGGTGAGAGAGTACTTTCTTTCTCTTTAATTCGTGATTCAGGCCTTTAACATTCCAGCTTACGAAGTTAACTGTCCCATCATGGAGACACTGATTCTGAGTTTTTGATGTCATTTTATAGTCTTATTATAATTATAAAGACTGAGAGGATAGATTAGGTATAGATCAGGCCTGCTCTCTTTCTCCCCCCCCCTTAACCCCCCACCCTCCCTTTTTGCCTCCCCAAGTGAGGCTAAAACCCACTTCACACAGTCCCAATCCTCTGACATACCCAGAGACAGAGTACGTCCAAAGCAAAACAAGCTCCAATGCAGCGGTGCTTAAGGGTTAAAAGATAGAGATATCTCTAAGAATAAAAAAAAAAAAAAAAAAAAAAGAGTTTTACACTTAAAATATATATATAGTCTTCAGCAATTTTAGTGCATTAAGATGATACACCCAGATAATAAACCCAGGGGATGGTATTAAAAATGTGTCCAGAAGAAGCATAACCAGTCTTAATGCAGTAATAGCAATAACAGTAAACCTAGGGTATGATATTAAACAGTCTCGTTTAGGGTAGAGATGAGATAATTAGAAAAGAAAAAGAAAAAGAAAAAAAATAAATAAATAGATAAATAAATAATTAAGCACAATAAAACATAAACAGATAGCGCCCTAGTAATACTAAGTAATAATGAGAATATATGCTGATAAAAACCCGTATTTTAAAACGAATAGATCAGACAAAAGATTATTAATCTTGCTTCATCGTTTTAACCGCCATGACTCACTATTATGTATCAGAATAGTCCCGGGATCAGCTTTCTTAATTCTTTTTCTGCCTCTTCCTTGCTAGCGAAGACATAGAATTGACCCTGCCATTCCACTTTCAGTTTTGCCGGATACAGGAGGCTGTATTTCACACTGGCTTGCCGTAGCCGCTGTTTAATATTATAGAAGGATGCGCGTTTAGTAGCTGTTGCTGGAGAGAAGTCAGGGAAGATAAGAATGCGGTTATTTTCAAATATAATATCTTCCTTGTTTCTGAGGAGTGCCATCACCTCTAGCTTAAATGATAATCGTTCAAAACGAACTATAAAAGATCTTGGTCGGGGTCTGACGGTGTTTGGTCCGCGTACGCGGTAAGCCGCTGCTATCTCAGATTCTGCTTTAAAGTCGTCCCCGATTATTTTAGAAAAAAGTTCAGCTGCGAATTTCACAGGGTTTGAACTTTCTCGATTCTCCGGCAGACCTTCAATTCTGACATTATACCGTCTACTGCCATCTTCTAAAGCAGCCAGTCTGTCTCCAAGTTTTTCTCCGAGTTTTTTGCATTCGGAACTAACATTTATTGCTCTTTCTTCGGCACTGGCAGCTGAATGTTCGACCATTTCAATCCGATTCGTGAATGTCTCCTTAAGATGCTCCAATTGATCAGTAAGCGTGCTCAATTTAACTGAGTTTTCCTGAATGCGCTCTTCAATTTTTCCCAGCACCTGTCGAAGCTCAAGTTGCACCTCTTGACGCAGCCTTTCATTTGCCTGTTGCAGCCTTTCAGTTGCCTGTTGGATTTCCTGTTTCAGGCTCTCATGTGCCTTTGCCCTTGCTATCTCATTAGCCTTCTCGCTTTTCTTTATGTCTTGCGTGAGCTCAACGAGCAACACCTTCAGTTCAGATAGTTCAATTGTGCTTTCTTGTACCGTAGATGAAGCAGCAGACTTTGCTGTAGCCGGCGTCCCCGCAGCTACAGGCTCGCGTAATTGCGCAATTGAAGCCGCGGACTTCGAGGCCCTTTCCAGTTTCATGTGATCTTCTCCAATCGGCGAGCTATCCAGCTCTGCACTCACGATCGCACCTTCGCTCCCCTTTTCGCTCTCAGCCGGCGACGATGTAGCGGACCGTGGTCCCGAGGAGTCTGTGCTTTCGCCCATCTGATCCAGGTCTGTCTCTGAAAGGCCGTATCTGGAACCGGGGCTTGCTGATCGCAGCTTGGGTGTAGCTTTAGTTTTCGATTCTTTCGAACCCCCCTTCTTGTTGGCCATGTTTATATGTGCTTACATATATTGTAGCAGTCCCTCTCGGGTTGAATAAATATAGGATATCTCAAGATAATAAGCAAATAATATGAAAAATAACACCACTGCTAGCGGAGCTCCACTTCAGACGTCCATCTCTCGCATCGGACGAGACCAATTCCTAACATATTCTAAAGATGTGCATTTTAGGTTAACTGTGGTAAGTATGATGATGAGTGTGTGTGAGTGACCCCTATGATACACTGGTGTCCTGTCCAGGGATGGTTCCTGTCTTGCACCCAGTGTTCCTGGAACAGGCATCTAGCCACCCATGGCTCTGAATTGGAATAAGCAGTGTCACACACGTGCGACTAGGAGCGAGCTAAAGGGACCAAGTGAAGGTGATTACCCACCAGGCCAGGGGGTGGCGGGGTGCTTTAAACCTTTGTCTGTTATTTCTGCAGATCAAATACGGGAAAACCTGCCTGACCTGACATCACTTCCTGTTCCAGCACCCAGACTGACGTCACTTCCGGGTTACAAGATATAAAAGCCTCCATCTTGGCTAACTCAACCAAGCAACATTGCTGTACCAATATATAATCCTTTTGCAGCTAGGAATAATATACTTGTGGCTGCCCCAAACCTTTTTAAGAGTGTTGAGACTCGTTCTTTTACAGTGGCGTAGTCGGCAGGATGGCCTCCTGGTGGAATAGGAAGCCGAACCAACAGTATGTCTCAACACATCATCGTGATGGACCACCAAAAACCTATCAGGTAGGAGAGTACCATTCTTGTGTTGCCGAGCTGGGGTCTGATGGTGTGTGTCGGGGGGATCTGGAGTATGTTCCGACCCAGTTCTCCTTAAAGAGAACATGGGAGCGTAGGCAGAAGACCTACAGACAAGGGCCAGGATCTGAAAGGAACACAGTGGACACCTATTATGGGCTTCCAAGGATGGGGACCGACCCAAAGAAACCCACAAAGAAAAAATTCTTTGAAAAAGGTGGGGGTGCCCTAGGTCGGCAGGTGAGGGAAATAATGAATTGGGAGTACAACCCAGAGGAACTTCTCCGAGGACAGGCCATGAAACTATGGGCAAAAGTCGGGTGTTGGCTACGGCCATATAATAAAAATACCTGAAATATTGTAGAAAAGGTGGCCTGTGCAATCATAATAAATGGCCTACCCACTAAACTCGCCCAGCTGACCTGGGAACAATCATATAATAATATGATCACCCTCCTGAGGATCATTAACACCTTGAGGGATGAAACCTACTTGGGAGAACCAGAACGGAATCCCTGTGAACCCAGAGGGACTTGTGCCACTAAATTAGGGTCTTTTTCTTACATTGCGGAGCATGCTTTGGAAAACTCTGATACACAGCGGAGGGCTTCGCGAGGTGACACGAGGGTCTGCGGAGAGACACAGAACGAAGGGCAGAGTGCTCCTGCTAATCCTTTGGCCTTTTCTCATATGGGAGAAGCGTTAGTCAATGGCTTTAAAGTACCATCTTTATTTGACTCTGGCAGTAACATTACCATTGTTGCTCGCCATTTAGTTTTGGCGTGACAAAAGTTAAAAATAAAGACCCGTCTAACCTGTATTCATGGGGACGTCCAATCATACGAGTCCGCCCACTGCTACATCTGCCAAAACGGCGTGGTTAAAAAAATATTAGTGGCGGTGCACGATAATCCTCCGTTCCCCTTGATACTGGGTAGAGATTGGTCTGATAAAAACTGCAGCAAAACAATCGCTATCCCTACAAAAACATTAGGTCTTGTTATGGACGCTGATTCTGCGTCCTCGGCTACCTCCACGCCGTGTACACAGCCGGTAGGGGAGCAGAATGCGGCCTTACAGAATAACGTAGAAACAGCCAGACCGTCGCAGAGTGATACGTCATCTCCCAACTCTAAAACCACGCCCCTTGAGGTCGAGTCTGATCCCCTCAGTCGTCTACAATTTCAGTTTAGACAGACACCGGCTTCATTTAAAAGGGAGAAATGGAATGATGATTCCCTTAAATTTGCAAAAAATACAGTTGTCTTAGTAGATGGCCAACGCACAACCCATCCCATGCCATAAGGTCCCCACTTTGTATTAAATAATGACCTTTTATATCGGGTGGCAGATCATGAAGGAGAGGTAATGTCACTGCTCTTAGTTCCACGGACTTACCGGCGACAAGTCTGTGAACTAGCTCATACCCACCTCCTGGGAGCCCATCGGGGCCCCGAGAAAACTTTAGAGCGAATTAAGCTCCGATTTTTTTGGCCTGGGATTAATGAGGAGGTCTGCAATTTTTGCATGTCCTGTCCAGACTGTCAATTACGGCAGATTTCCCAAAGGGACCATGCTCCTCTAATCCCTTTACCCCTAATTGATGTCCCATTTGAACGTATCGGGGTTGACCTGGTGGGACCCCTAGAGCCTTCAGCCAGAGGACATAAATATATAATGGTCCTGGTAGATTATGCTACCCGATATCCTGAAGCTGTTCCATTACGTTCAGCCACTTCCAAAAATATCGCACGGGAATTGGTAGGAGTATTTGCGCGAGTCGGAATCCCTAAAGAAATCCTGACGGATCAAGGGACTCCATTTACCTCTGAGACGTTCAGGGAGACAGCTATCGAGGTTTAATCAAACTCTCAAACAGATGCTAGGCAAAGTAGTCAATGAGGACGGAAGGAACTGGGATCAGCTCCTCCCCCTCATCCTTTTTGCGTATCGGGAAGCCCCACAAGCCTCCACGGGGTTCTCACCCTTTAAATTATTGTATGGACGACAACCCCGGTGTTTATTGGATATATTAAAAGGAGGATGGGAAGAGGAGGCCCTTCCCTCTGTAAATATACTTGAATATATCGCACAATTACGCAATAGATTTGCAAAAATTAGACCTATCCTACATTCTCACATGGAGAAGGCGCAAGCAGCCCAGGCTCGTTGTTACAACCGTGGCACATCGCTTCAGGAGTTCCACCCAGGGGATCATGTCATGGTATTGGTTCCTACCTCACACTCAAATTACTGGCTCATTGGCAGGCCCATATGAAGTTAAGGAGAGGAAGAGTCTGGTCGATTATTTAATTATCCAACCTAATCATCGACCTAAAGAGCGGATTTATCATGTCAATTTGCTGAAACCTTTGAAGGAAAGGGATCCCAATCCCTCCTCCGGACAGCCCTGCTAACTCTTCGCTCATAAATTACACCTTAATTTCGGAGATAATTTGACTCACCAACGACAACAGGAGCTCGAAGCAGTTATCCTGTCTGTCCCAGAGGTATTGAGCGAAATTTCTGGACGAACCTCCTTGATTGCGCATGACATAGTGACGAAACCAGGGGTTATAGTCAGAGAACGCCCATATTGGATTCCCGAAGCAAAAAAGGCAGAAGTGGAGTTGGAGATCAAACGAATGCTGGATCTAGGTGTGATAGAGGAAAGTTTTAGTCCCTGGTCCAGTCCAATCGTGTTGGTCAAAAAGCCAGACGGAAGTTGGAGGTTCTGCAATGACTTCCGTCGGCTTAACCAAGTCTCTCAATTCGACGCCTATCTGATGCCACGAGTGGATGACCTCCTCGAGCGGCTGGGACATGCCAAATTTTTGACTACTCTTGATATGACAAAGGGGTACTGGCAGGTTCCCTTAACAGACTCCGCAAACGAAAAAACTGCATTTAGCACTCCTAGCGGACATTGGCAGTATCGTGTACTTCCATTCAGATTACATGGGGCACCCGCTACCTTCCAACATCTGGTGGACAAAGTGCTTCGACCCCATAATTCGTACAGTGCTGCCTACTTGGATGACGTTGTCATCTATTCCAGCACATGGAAGGAACATCTACCGCAGGTTGATGCTGTATTACGGACACTAGCGAATGCCGGACTTCATATTAATCCAAAGAAATGCTATTTTGGATTGGTTGAAGCCAAATATTTAGGTTACCTAGTGGGCCGGGGTACGGTCAAACCACAATGCTCCAAAATAGATGCCATAATGAATTGGCCCCGTCCGATAACCAAGTGGCAGGTACAAGCATTTCTCGGCTTAGTGGGTTACTATCACCGGTTTGTACCCCGGTTTTCCGATAGAGCAATGCCCTTGACAAACCTGACAAAGAAGGGGAAACCTAACCACGTGGTTTGGGATGATAATACTGATGCTGCATTTAGTGACCTTAAGCAGGCCCTTACGTCAGCTCCTATTTTGAAGGCACCTGATTTTACATTGCCTTTCATTCTCCAGACGGATGCTTTGGACACAGGTCTTGGTGCCGTGCTGAGCCAAAGTGTCGATGGAGTGGAACACCCCGTGATGTACCTGAGTTGGAAACTGTTGGACCGAGAGACCAGGTATGCAGCAGTGGAGCGGGAGGCTTTGCCGATTAAATGGCCGATTACGCAGCTGAGGTACTACCTCCTGGGTTGGGAATTCACCCTGGTGACTGACCATGCACCATTACAATGGATGGCGTTATACCGGGACTCGAATCCACGAGTCACGAGGTGGTTTTTGGACCTACAGCCTTATAAGTTTTTGGTCGTTTATCGTCGAGGTCTGCTGTAGGCCAATGCTGATGCCCGTTCCCGGTGCCACGACCTCACGAGTAGATACGCCCGACCCGATGGGCCTGGGCTGAGGGGGGGCCGTGTCACACACGTGCGACTAGGAGCGAGCTGAAGGGACCAAGTGAAGGTGATTACCCGCCAGGCCAGGGGGTGGCGGGGTGCTCTAAACCTTTGTTATTTCTGCAGATCAAATACGGGAAAACCTGCCTGACCTGATGTCACTTCCTGTTCCGGCACCCAGACTGACGTCACTTCCTGTTCCGGCACCCAGACTGACATCACTTCCGGGTTACAAGATATAAAAGCCTCCATCTTGGCTAACTCAAGCAGTTCAGTGTGGAACTCAACCAAGCAACATTGCTGTACCAATATATAATCCTTTTGCAGCTAGGAATAATATACGGGTGGCTGCCCCAAACCTTTTTAAGAGTGTTGAGACTCGTTCTTTTACAGCAGGTTTGAGTGTTCTATGTTATTAGTTGTGGTAACACATTTAATTCTGAAACAGCATTGTAAGTGATATTCTGTAAATGTTAAGAATACTGCATCTGCATACAGCTTTTCAGTTGATGAGGGAAAAAAATAAAACACATACAATACACATTACTTTTGGTATTAATAAGGCTCACTTTCATGCTTTACTTTTCTTAGTGTGCCATTAATTAATTATAGTAAAATAAAAGATGAGAGTTAAGTTGACACAAAACTGAAATTTACTAATTGTTAGAAATGCTTCTATACCAATATGCTGCTGTCCATTTTGAACATGTAACACTAGAGCTTTTAGGTTTATAGATTTATCCAGGACCAGTAGTGTCTCTTGTGGAAAGTATAGTTTATAAATACACTTAGATATAAAGTTTTATCTTTGATACTGATTTTCACTTTATTCCTCAAATTGCTTATATACTCTATTTCTCTGGGGTTTAATCTTTTTCAGTAGCAAAAGTTAGTTCCTTCAGATTTATCAAGCACCACTGCAGAAGTTTATTTTCTAGCTTTTCAACTCATTCTGCTCCATCCCTTAGTTAATTCTGAAGAAAGTTCATGACGGAAACTACTGTGAGAAGCACTAATTAAGTCTCTGCACCATCTTTGAGTTTATTTCAGCAATGATTTTAGCATTTTCCTTCTGATGTATAATCATGACTTTTACCTTTTACCTTATGGAATTTACAAACAACTTAAAAGCCATCTTCTTCCATCTTCAAATTTCCAGGGTAAGATAAAATGCATCAGGTTGCTGGAAGGTCCCAAAACTCTAAAATTGATCTTCCTGCCAATTATAACAGATACCTAATATTTTTAAAGATACCTAATATTTTTAAAGATACCTTTAATGGTATCTTGTTAGAGCGACTGATATGGCTGTCCACACAGAATAATTGCCTGTTATGTTTTTGCCAACGCTGTGTGAAGGACAGCTGGGTCCCATGCCCGGCAGGGACGCCCCTGCCGCTTATGTTCCGGGGAAGCTGCCATGGGCAGTCCAGTACCTCCCCTGGGATGCTTGGTGGAAGCCTCCCTGGCCGACGATGATTCCCTAACCACCCGCAGGGCTCCATGGGAGTCCTCCACAGCTTGGTTGGGGCCCGGGGTGGCCGCTAGTGGGGGGCTGTCTGCTTCCAACAGGCCGGCTGGACAAGTCTTCAGCCCCACCCGGAAGTGCAATCAGGACCAGGTGGTCAATCACCTGGACTGCTTCCGGGTGGGCAATAAAAGGGCCCAGCCACCACCACTCGAGGAGCCAGAGTTGGGAGGAAGGAGACGAAGCTTGAGGAGGAGGAGTGGTGGTAAAGAAAGGGAAGAAAATTGTTTTGTGTTTGTGCTTGTGCTTTGGGGACTGTGTTTGGGCTGTGTGGCACGGGGAAGACGTGTCCCACAGCTAAAGAAAAATGAAAGTCTTTGTACTTTTTATACGTGCCTCCGTGTCCTTCTGAGTCGGGTCAGGTGCCTATATAGCGCCTTTTTTACAGCTGCTAATAAATAGTTGGCTGTTAGCTGTTATTAACTCATTCCTAGTCTCTTTTCATTCTTTATGCTTGCCATCAATGTTTTGACCAAGTAAGCTTTCGTTATTTTGGAATCAGTCTTGCCAAAAGAGATATGCTGGTGATGTGCCAGAGGTTGTCACCAAGTGTGCAACATAATCACAGTCAGCACAAAAAGCAATTTTCTTTTTTTTTATATATATATTTAACAGGAATGAAACAAAACTAAAACAAGGAAAAAAATAGTCAAAACCAGAAAATCTTTAACTTAACAAGGCACAGTGTGACCAAATTGGCTAATGCTGAAGCTGCTGCCAGTGCTAGAGGAGATGCTGGTGTTAGGTGGCATGGGTCAGCTATACAGACTTAAAAAATAGAATACAGCCACTTAGACGAAAATAAGTAAAATGTGTCTCCTGATAGATATCTATTAAGTCAGAAGATTATGCAGTCAAGCTGGAAAGAAATAGAAAATGCATTTGGTAGTTGTATTCACCAGTGTGTCACAAAAATTGATGAACAAAGAAAAAATTAGACGCTAATAAGAGAAACTAACATCACTCTCCAGAGAAGGAAAAAGGCACAAATGCTTAAAAAACCTTGGGAACACAAAAATACATCCTGAATACAGACGTAAGATATTAGGTAGGACCGCAAAGTACTAACTTATACTGATAATCACAAGTCAGACTGCTAATATACAAAGCACCAACCAACTTTTAATGGCTGAACATTGTACAATAAAATTTAACATGTGACATACATACTCAAGTAAAAACTTAATGTCTAAGGGAATATAATGAACATGAGTAATTAACAAATCTAACAATCAATCAATGGGCTATGTGCAATATGTTGAACACTGTGAAGTGGTTAGCTAGTGTAAAAAAGAACTGTTTTAATTTATTATTAAATAAACAGCACTAGGTAGTGTACATAATTGCCCTGTACTGTATATAATCATTGGTATTAATACAACCTACATACAAGTGACTTACCTCACTTGGAAGCGTTAAGACAGGAGAGGGCAGTTTTAAATAGCCAAGTCGATGGAAAACAAGAAAAACAATACATCTAACAAGTTCCAGTAAGGCCACGCCACATCTGCAGAAATAAATTAATTGTTCTGTGAACCACTAAGACTGTAAGTTTGACATGTGTGTTACAAACAGCACACAACAGTCTATTTTAATATTTAATTACATTTAACTTGTCCCAAATTTAAAGCGGAAATAAAAATATTTTAATTAACTCTTCCATCCACCCTTTTCTGAACTACTTTTTTCTGAGACAGGACTTTCAGCTTTAATCTAAGCTGGGACCGTCTTAAAAGATTTGTTAGATTTATTTTTAGGTGAAATTCTTGTTTTTTTCATTGTGAGGATAAATCCTTTTTTTAGTATAACTGTTCTGTATAGCAGGATAAAAAAATTCCTGAGGAAAAAAATCATGAAATGTGAAAATCAATAAGGTACACATTTTTTTAAATTACATTTCTTTCTCTGTTGGTAACATACTTATATATCAAAAGAAAAAAAAATGTAAATGTTTTACTACTTCTATTCTTCATTTTAATTGCTGTATTACTTTCAATTTAAGACACACTTTTATCATAAATTTCTAAACTTTAAATTGGAGTGCACCTTAAATTTGAGGTATTTCATTGTTACAACTCAAAAGTTATGCTTTTCTGGGGAACATCTATCAAGTGTTAATCAAAACACAAATAATATAAGAAAAGAAAAATGTTCTGAATGGTCAGAAGTTGACCTTCTGTGTCTAAAGAAATACTGGAAGTAAGCGTGTATGAGTGGATACAGGTTTGTGATGTGCAACCAATTCCAGAAAAAAAAAATACTAGTATATTTATTTGTAATTCTTGTACATACCAGTTGTTTTTTCCTCAAAATCTGTTTTTGAAAAGGGGTGGTTCTTAAATTTGAGGGCATCATGAATTGAAAATATTACAGTACATCTTGACTGGGTTTTTATTTTTTTCCTATCAGCACTCAGGTTTAAAGTGAAGAGCTTCTGATGGCTCAAAATACTACTGCTTGAGGCTTGACAGTCATCCCTACCCTATACTATCTTGACCAGACCGCTTATGTGATACTTTCAGATTTCCATTATTGAACCTTCTAGGTACTTACAGCACAGCAAAATGAAATAATTGTGTTTTTTTTTTTTTTTTTTTTTACTTGTATCACTGTCAGTAGGAAGTCTGAGGTTTCTCTTCTCATTGCTAAATTAGCAGCGGATTGAGAAAGTATTCAGACCCCTTCACATTTTTACATTTTGCTATGCTGTTTGCCTTTTCTGTGTTGTCTTTACTTAGTGCTTAGGGTCATTGTTCAGTCTGTGGTCCTGAGCTCTCTGGAGTAGGCTTTCATTCGGGATATCTCTGTATTTTGCTCTTTTTGGCTTTCCCTGTCTAGTCTACCAGACCCTGCCACAACCATGCTTCACTACTGCAATAATATTGCACGGGTAATGTGTGATGCATGGTTTCCTCTTAAAATTAAGGCCAAACATTTTAATCTTGGCTTCACCAGAACAGAGAATCTCGCTTCTCACAGTCTGAGTGTTCTTTAGGGGTCAGTAGAATGTTACAGTGATGGTTCTCCTTTTGGGAGTTTCTCCCATCTCCACATAGGTTTTCTGGAGCTCAGCCAGAGTAACCATTGGGTTCTTGGACACCTCTCATACCAAGGCACTTCACCAATTGCTCAGTTTGGCCAGGCAGCCAGCGCTTAAGAATTGTGGCTGTTGTGCTGTTTCAAACCTCACATGAAGGACACTGTGCTCTTTGGAAAATTCAGTACTTCAGAATGTTTTGTAGTCTTTACCTGATCTAAGCCTTGCCACAATCCTGTATCTAAGCTCTGCAGGGAATTCCTTGTATGTCATGGATTGGTTTTTGCCATGATATGATATACATTGTCAACCGTAATGTCTTATATAGACAGGCATATGACTTTCCTAATTCTATCCACTGTTGTATTCCACACAAGATGCAGAAACATCTCAATGATGATCAACAGAATGGAATGAGCCAGTGTCAAAATCGGAATATTTATGTCAATGTATTATTTCAATTTATATTTTTAATAGTTTTAATAGTCTAGGGCAGGGGTTCTCAAACTCGGTCCTGGGGGACCCCTGTGGCTGCAGGTTTTTGTTCCAACCAGTCTCTGTTTTTAATTGGACTCCTGGGCTAATTAAGTGAACTGTTGTTTCCCAGATTCCCTGTTTTGGGAACAATGTACAAATTAGAAAACTAAGTTTGGTTAAAAAAAAAAAAAAGTATTAAAATGTTCTGAGCAGTTATATGTATTTTTTCTTTTTAACAGTATTTTCATCTTGATTGTCATTCTACTTTTCTAGGTGTTCTAATTGTTTAATTAATCCGTTATTTACTACTTTGTGGGGCTGACGCTAAAGTAGTTGCAGCCTTTCACGATTGAGTGTTGTTGGCTTGGGTTTCTGCTCCGCTTGTTTTTAATTGTCATTATTAAGATCCAATGAAGGGAGCAAACTGCACAGAGAAAGGGTGAAATATAATAAAAAAAGAGTTAAACATTTAAATCCATAGAAAACAACAGAAATATTTCTAAGTTTCTTATAAATGTAAAAATCATGCTGCTGTGCCTTTCTGAATGTAGAATAAAAGATAAATAATACCAGCTAATTAAATGAGATCAGTGTTATCAGGTGTTGTCACTGATTAGGAATCTGGTTGGAACAAAAACTTGCAGCCACAGGGGTCCCCCAGGACCGAGTTTGAGAACCCCTGGTCTAGAGGGCTCTGCCCCCTGCTTGCATTGCTCGCCAACCCCTGTGCAGGCCCTACACGCTGGTCATTTCCCGGATCTTCCGCTTGCAATGAATTGTGCTGTGCTTTTGGATAAACATGAACATCAACTCTGTCTTTGATATCTTTCGAAACTGTTATCGCTGGCAATTCGTCACATGTTGGTTTATTATATATACAAACATGATCTTTCAGATTCATATAGAAATCCAAGAAAACTTTGTCCATGTTTTTCTGATAAAGTTTGTGTAAAGTGTGATATTTTTGGAAATATGGATTTGTATCTATTACTGGCTGTAGATTTTTTCCATACGTTCGATTGTTTAACTCATTCAATTCTATGTTGCATTGCTTCTCCGGGATCATAAATATAAACCTGACCGAACTGTAGTTTCTTTGCTATGTCCATATATTCAATCTTTTTTTGCTGTTCTGTTATTTCATCGAGTAATAATTTCTGTTTATTTGCGCTAATGCGATCTTTACTATCATTTTTTTGAGACTTTCGAATTTTAGTACTTTCATTATCTCTAACCTGCTCTGCATGTGTATCGTGCCAACGTTTTGAATTCTACTTTGTCATCTACTCTGTCTTTTATTTCCGGCCCGGGCATGGTTAAATCTCTTGGCACAAAGTCTCGTCTTGCAGGACTAGAAAGTATCTCTCTGAAAAAGTCATGTCTCATTCCAGGCTAAAAAGTCTTGTCTCGTCCCAGGATTTTTTATATAATAGAGAGACAAATAATCTAATAAAGGCAAAATTCTAAAGACTGGAGGATAATAAATGTTGTATCCCAGGAGCAAAGTACAAGGTGTGCCAAAGCTCTAAGACTCCCTGAAAGCCTGAAAATTAGAAATTAGAATTTTGAAGACAGCCTTGAAAATACATTTTAAAATAAGAGCAGTTCAGTGAGCAGTTCCAAGTTAGTATTGATTAATGAAGACAATGTCTTTGCTTTTAACCATTTTAATGACTTCTCTTTCTACAATCTCAAAAATCATTTAGTGTTCCTTGAACAATACCTCTGCAGACAGGAATTTCATTGACCATTTCATGTGCAAAAGCCTCTGATAATATGAATCGAGATGGTGTGCAACCTCTTTTTCTTTTTCTTTACTGCTTGCCTATCCTAACACACTTTACCTCTCATAAAACTATAAATGTGAAAAGGCTTTATTTTGGTTATTATTTGAATTGGCAGCTTTTGTCACAGTCCAATCAAATAAAACAAGTAAAAGATAAAAAAGACACACTTTGTTACAATTATTTTGTTTGAATGACATGGGGCACATGAAAGGGAAAACATAACAGAGGATGTCACATTTCATTCTACACATACAAACATTTTCATATCTGCATTTTCCAGATCAGGAAAACAACGTATACACTCACCTAAAGGATTATTAGGAACACCCTACTAATACGGTGTTTGACCCCCTTTCGCCTTCAGAACTGCCTTAATTCTACGTGGCAATGATTCAACAAGGTGCTGAAAGCATTCTTTAGAAATGTTGGCCCATATTGATAGGATAGCATCTTGCAGTTGGAGATTTGTGGGATGCACATCCAGGGCACGAAGCTCCCGTTCCGCCAAAGATGCTCTATTGGGTTGAGATCTGGTGACTGTGGGGGCCATTTTAGTACAGTGAACTCATTGTCATGTTCAAGAAACCAATTTGAAATGATTCGAGCTTTGTGACATGGTGCATTATCCTGCTGGAAGTAGCCATCAGAGGATGGGTACATATTGGTCATGAAGGGATGGACATGGTCAGAAACAATGCTCAGGTAGCTCGTGGCATTTAAACGATGCCCAATTGGCACTAAGGGGCCTAAAGTGTGCCAAGAAAACATCCCCCACACCATTACACCACCACCACCAGCCTGCACAGTGGTAACAAGGCATGATGGATCCATGTTCTCATTCTGTTTACGCCAAATTCTGACTCTACCATTTGAATATCTCAACAGAAATCGAGACTCATCAGACCAGGCAACATTTTTCCAGTCTTCAACTGTCCACTTTTGGTGAGCTCGTGCAAATTGTAGCCTCTTTTTCCTATTTGTAGTGGAGATGAGTGGTACCCGGTGGGGTCTTCTGCTGTTGTAGCCCATCCGCCTCAAGGTTGTGCGAGTTGTGGCTTCACAAATGCTTTGCTGCATACCTCGGTTGTAACGAGTGGTTATTTCAGTCAAAGTTGCTCTTCTATCAGCTTGAATCAGTCGGCCCATTCTCCTCTGACCTCTAGCATCAACAAGGCATTTTCGGCCACAGGACTGCCGTATACTGGATGTTTTTCCCTTTTCACACCATTCTTTGTAAACCCTAGAAATGGTTGTGCGTGAAAATCCCAGTAACTGAGCAGATTGTGAAATACTCACCAACAACCATGCCACGCTCAAAATTGCTTAAATCACCTTTCTTTCCCATTCTGACATTCAGTTTGGAGTTCAGGAGATTGTCTTGACCAGGACCACACCCCTAAATGCATTGAAGCAACTGCCATGTGATTGGTTGATTAAATAATTGCATTAATGAGAAATTGAACAGGTGTTCCTAATAATCCTTTAGGTGAGTGTATGTAGACTGTGACCTGGCAAAGGTCTGCTTAGCAGTTTTGCTTCCTTCCATGAAAATCACAAGTGGTTTTAGCTGAATCAATGTTGCATACACAATAAGTATAATTTTAAAATTAAAGCAAAAATGATTTAATTACTTAAAATAATATCTACTTTGCTTAATGACTATAAAATATTTACAATAACAAAAGGAGACTTACTTTTGATTTGAAATAAATCCAATGGCTGTCAATGTTAGTAATACGTAGATAATATTCAGGACAAGCACAGTCTCAGACAGCACCTGTTTCGCAAGTATAAACAAAATACTCCATGAAATCAAGTTAGGGAACATTGGTAATTTTAATAAGTCTAAACAATGCTGGATTCTATAAAAGATGTCAGTTGTTTATGCTTTATTCTTCTCTAAAGATCACTGTAGATCCTGTCTAATCAGAAATATGATTTTATTTATTTTCAAATGTATGAAACTGAATGTGTTTTTAACTGGAGTGTATATCCCCACCCATCTCTAGCAAATTTTAAACAGATTTTCTAATTTTGCAGGGGAAGACAATAGCAGGCATTCTTGAGAGTTGACACAGGTATGCAAAGTTGTTCCCCGTGGTGGGTTTAGTTATTGAAATTTTGGTTTGGGACTGAAATATTTCCCCCTGGGTAATTTATTTGTGCAATGCTCTGCACTTAATTCCTTCCCAGGCATGTACCTCCCATCTGACATTAAAAAATGAAGATATTATACATGTATTAATGCAAGTAGCTAAATTTGTTAGTTTCACATTCAATTTTGTACTTTTTAGTGAATATTTTAACCAATATTCATGAGTGTAAAATGCCCAATTCACATGGCTATTTGATTAAGTAACTGTACAGTTTTTAATCTGAATTGCTCCTTTACCATAGTGACCATTGGCTTCATGTATAACACTGTGTAGAATGCACATTAAAACATGACGTTCAGATAAAACTGGAAATGTGTGTACATGCAAAAAAATCCAGAAGCATAAAACCGTACATATGCCAAGTTCTATGCACTTCCCTTTTATAAATGCCAGTACAATTTTTTTTGTATAGCCCAAAATCACACAAGTAGTGCTGCAATAAGCTTTAACGGGCCCTGCTTTTTGACAGCTCCCCAGAAGACAAGAAAAAACTCCCAAAAAAAAAGCCTAGTAGGTAAAAAATGGAAGAAACTTTGGGAAAGGCAGTTCAAAGAGCCCTTTCCAGGTAGGTTGGATGTGCAGTGGGTGAACATGAAATTTAATGCACATGCACGCACCTACAGCCCCACCCCGACTGCTCCCAGAATTTTCATATTTGAATATGCAAATCAATATAAAGAATCCCTTCTGTTCAGTGTTTTGTTAAAAGACAATGGCAAAAGCATGTGGGAAAAAGAAGAATTTCAGTGAATGCAAAGTAGAGGCAAGGAAAAACGTACTACTGTATATACTCACATATAAGTCAGGTCTTGAAATCTGAAAAATCTAGCATAAAATCAGACCCCGACTTATACGCCCGTTCAAAAATGTGACACTTAAATTTTTTTTTTTTACATCTTCTTGCCTATTCCAATCTTGCTTCAGTTTCTCAGACGCATCGAATTTTGTTGTAGCAGCACAGTTACCAATTTCTTCCGCTACTGGGAAATTATATGTGTGACTGCCCCAAACCTTTTTGAGTGTGTCGAGTCTAATCATTTCACAGTGGCATAGTCAGCAGGATGATGACCTCCTTATTAAACCGGAAGTTGAACCTCATCAAAGACTCAACACACTATCCAAACTTGCAACCGAAGGAAGGTCAGATGGGCGTACCTGAGTTGCCAAGCTTGGGTCAGACGTTGTGTATCAGGGAAAACCAAAGTGTGCCTCGACCCACCAACATTTCAAAGGCACCTGGGCATGTAGAAAGGGGACCTATTATCTCTTCATTTAAAAGACAGCAGTGGAACAACGACCTTAAATCTGCAAAAAATGCAGTGGTTCTGGTAGACGGCCAACGCACATTACATCCCATGCCACAGGGTCCCCACTTTGTATTATATTGGGTGGCAGTTAGTTGTTAGTGTTCTTAGTTCCATGGACGTATTGGCATCAAGTCTATGAATTGGCTCATACCCACCTCCTGGGAGCCCATTTGGGCCATAAGAAAACACTGGAGTGATTTTCTTCTCCCGGGATTAATGAGGAGGTCCGCTGCTTTTGTATGTTCTGTCTGGAATGTCAATTGCAATAGATTCCTAGGAAGGACCGTGCTTCTCTACAGTAGTCCGATTACCCTTAATTGATGTCCCCTTTGAAAGAATCAGGGTTGATCTGGTGGGACCCCTAGAGCCCTCTGCCAGGGGTCATAAATATATAATGATCCTGGTAGATTATGTTACCCGATATCCCGAAGCTGTTCCCCTGCACTCAGCGACAGCGGGTGTTGGTAGGGGTCTTTTTGCGAGGTGGCATCCCTAAAGAAATCCTGACAGATCAAGGGATGCCTTTTACCTTGGAGACGTTCAGGGAGATGGCCAAATTACTGAAATAAAACATTTAAAGACCTTGGTATATCATCCTCAAACCGATGGTCTAGTCAAGAGGTTTAATCAAACTCTCAAACAGATGCTACGCAAGGTAGTCAATGAGGATAGAAGGAACTGGGATCAGCTCCTCCTCCTCGTCCTTTTTGCATATCGGGAAATCCCACAAGCCTCTATGGCTTCTCACTATTTGAATTGTTATATGGACGGCAACCTTGAAGTATACTGGATATTTTAAAAGAAGGTTGGGTGGAGGAGGAGGAGGCCCTTCCATCTACAAATATACTGGAATATATCGCACAGTTACATGATAGATTTGCAAAAATCAGACCTATTTTAAAGTCTCACAAGAAAAAGGCGACAGCAGCCCATGTCTGTTGCTATAACCATGGTACGTCTCTTCGGGAGTTCCACCCAGGGTATCGTGTCATGGTTTTATTTCCTACCTCACATTCCAAATTGCTGGCACTTTGGCAAGGCCCGTATGTAGTTAAGGAGAGGAATGGGCTAGTTGATTATTTGGTTAAACAACCAAATCTTCGACCCAGCAAGCAGATTTATCATGTAAATTTGCTGAAACCGTGGAAGGAAACGGACTCAGATCCCTTCTCCAAACAGCACCGCTCACTCTTCCTTTAAAAATTAAACCTTAACATTGGTGATAATCTTACTCGCCGACAACAACAGGAGGTTGAAGCAGTTATCCTGTCTGTCTCAGAGATAGTAAGTGAGAAACCTGGACAAACCTCCCTGGTTGTACATGACATTGTGACAGAACCCAGGTTAATATTCCGAGAATGCCCATATTGTCTTCCTGAAGCAAAAAAGGCAGAAGTGGAGCTGGAGATCAAACAAATGTTAGATCTTAGTGTTATCGAGAAAAGTTATACTCCTTGGTCCAGTCCTATCATTTTGGTCGGAAAGCCTGATTTGAGTTGGAGGTTTTGCAATGACTTCCGTAGGCTTAACCAAGTTTCCCAATCCAATTCACCTCCTTAAATGTATAGAACAAACAAAATTTTTGACTATTCTTCATATGACAAAAGGGTATTGGTTGGTCCCCTTAACAGACTCCAAAAAAGAGAAGACAGCGTTTAGTACTCCTAGCAGACACTGGCAATATTGGGTTCTTCCATTCGGATTACATGGGGTATCTGAGATGTTCCAATGTCTGGTGGACAAAGTGCTCAGTCCCCATAATTCATATAGTGATGCTTACTTAGATGACATGATCATTTATTCCAGAACCTGGAATAAACACCTACAGCAGGTTCGAGCTGTATTGCACCCACCAGCGAAAGCTGGACTTCATATTAATCCGAATGTGTCCTACTACTTTGGACTAGTCGAAGCCAAATATTTAGGTTACCTAGTGGGCCAGGGAATAGTTAGACCACAAGTGCTCCAAAATAGATGCCATATTGAATTGGCCCTGTCCGATGACCAAGCGGCAGATACAGGCCCTTTCGCAGATTATCACCAGTTTGTACATCGTTTCTTAGAGAGAGCCACGCCCTTGACCAATCTCACAAAGAAGGTGAAACTGAATCATGTGGTATTGGATGGAACAACAGAAGCTGCATTTAGTGACCTGAAGAAGTCCCTTATGTCAGCTCCAGTCTTGAAAGCCCCTAATTTTTCTTTACCTTTCATCCTCCAGACAGATGCTTTGGACACAGGTCTTGGAGCCGTGCTGAGCCAAAGTGTTGGAGTGAAACACCCCGTTATGTACCAGAGTCGAAAAATGTTGGACCAGGAGACCAGGTATGCGGCAATAAAGCAAGAGTCTTTGCCGATTAAATGGGTGATTGCTCAGATGTGGTACTACCTCTTGGGGCTTGAATTCACCCTGGTGACAGACCATGTACCCTTAGAGTGGATGGCCTTGCACAGGGACTCAAACCCCTGAGTCACAAGGTGGTTCTTGGACCTACAGCCCTACAAGTTTTCAGTCATTTATCATTGAGGTATACTGCAAGTTAAAGCTGATGTTCTTTCCTGGAGTCACGACCTCACGGACAGGTATGCCCAACCCGAAAGGTCTGGGCTGAGGGGGGTGTCGTGTCACACATGTGTGAATAGGAGAGAGCTGTATGGACTAAGTGAGCGTAATTCCATGCCAGGACAGGGGGTGGTGGGGTGCGCTAACCTTTCTTCTGTTGTCTCTGCAGACAAAAAATGGGAAAACCTGCCTGATCCAACTCTGCAGACATCAGTTCCGGTTCCGGGCCCCAGAAGCATGTCACTTCCGGTTCCGGTACCCAGAAGCACATCACTATGCCAGTTCCTGCCTGGACATTTAAAACCGCCATCTCTTCCAACCATCCTCAGTTCACTTATGGAGTCCAATCCATGCACATTAGTGCTATTTTTCAAACCCTTCTTGCAGCCCAGGAAATTATATGAGTGGCTGCCCCAAACCTTTTTGAATGTGTCTAATCATTTCACAACAGTTAATTTTGGTGTATTTGAAAACTCCCTCGTCATGGATGCACATATGAAAAAGAAAGGGAAACAACACAGAAACAGTAGTGCTGCTCTGATGCTGGGTGCCTCCAGTTTGTAAAAACGGGCAGAAAAGTACATACGCAAGGTGTGAGGCTGCCATGAAAATATGGGTGGCTTTATGTCAAGTTTAGTTTTTATACATCTTAAAGTGAGCGTGAAAACAGGGGTATACAACATTTTTGTGCATTTACGCACCATTTATTCATGCAGCAAAGAAAAGGCCCCTCAACCCCAAATTAGACAATGTTGAGGTGTTTAGGGTATCTTATCAATTTAACCACGGAAAACTCCAAACAGATCCTCTGAAAGAATTATTCAACTTTTTTTTATTTGAGTGTAAATGATCTCTTTTTAAGATTTCTCTTGTTGAGGCAGTTAATATGAGCAACAACAGAAAGTAAGTACCAAGTGGTAAGCCTTGGACATCATTATTTTGTGATGTCTTCTGAGCACTGCTCACTTGAGATTCTTTTGTCAGAAAGAATAGGACACATGTTCTTAGTGAAATGTTAACCTTGATGCTCAAAAAGGTTTGCAAAACTGCTAGAGCTAGAGGACACATTTTACCTCCGGGAGCCAGTGATTGCAACTCTAGGAAAGACTGCACTACCTTTTCTTTTTAGTAAAGGGAGTGAAGCTTTCAGAAATGTTCATAATATTAAGTGCTTAGGTCCTGTTTGTGAATTGTGAAAGGTGTCCACATGCTTGGCAAATTTCCTTAAGATAGGTGTTGGGTTCCACTTTATTTAATATTTTTTGGGCACAATTATAAACACAATAGCAAAAAGTGCAAAAGTATAGCAAAAAGTGCAAATGTATGAAGAATACAATGCAACTAGTGAGTAGCTTCTCTGCTGTCTGTTGGAGATGTTTTTGTTTTTGTTCCAAATTAGTAATCAAATTTTTGTTTTTATGTATGTTAATATTGTAAGGTTTTGCAGTTTAGTGTTATTATGTTATTGTTATAAATTTATGAGCCTTATGTTATACAGAAATAAACTGAACTGAAACTGGGTTTGGTGCGTTTAAGGTTTTCCTCTATTAATTTTTGGAATTTTTCCCACAAATCATTGAGATGTCTTCTCCAGGTAAGGAGGATGAGGAGCTGCCTTAGTGTTGGAGTTAAATTACCTTAGAATCTTGTTCACAAATGAAAGTTCTGAGAATTATGTGATTGATCAGCTTATTTATGGGGCAGTGTGGTCACCTCACCATTCTGGGTTGATGGCTTATAGGAGGTGATGCATATCAGAATGAAACTGTCACACACAGCTTATCAAACTACATAACAATTTTCATGTACCTACTGTATATCATCATGGTCTACAAGAATCGTGGCAAAAAGGACTGGCATTTCACTATTATTTCAGAGAAAGGAAAATATACTACAAATGTCAACATTATCTGTTTATTTTGTAACAGAGGTTTCTAAAGATTGACCTTCAAGGGCTCACTTGCCTCTTGTTGATAACCAGAATGGAAAGACCATCATAAAACATAAAAAAGGATCATTCTTCCTCTTGACAGCAGTTTGGCCAGTCTTTGTTGCAACTGCTTTAAGTTTATTGTTATCTGAATTCTTACTACTGTATTTTCTTCTTAACTGTCACCCCATGGGATATAAAGAGAGATGCCAAGTTTCCAAGTATAAGTTTTCCAAAATAAAGCTACAGCAGATAAGCATAAGGAAATAATTTAGAAAATATATATATTTTATTCTCACACACATTTAGTCACGGTATATTCATTTTTATGTTGTTGCGTAGAACAGAGTGCTAATTTACCATCTGTAGTTTTGAAAAGATTTTCACAGTATAAGCTTTGGTCTCAATTTTTAAGGCTCTAGTATATGACAATAAAGATGAAGAAATTTACAAAAGTGTGGTACTATATATTAATACTGGCTCTTTTTAATGCATAAATGAATAATTAAATTATATTTAAAACATTCAGCCTTCATTAAAAGAAAGTGTATGTGTCTGCAGTAGCTCAATCATTTTGGTCAGCCATATTCCACACAGTACTTCATTACTGTACTACAGACAAGACAACCAATATTGTTAGCATAATAAAGAAACTTAAAGACCATAGTATACAGTTATCAAAAGAAGCAACATTTCATAAAACTAATACATATCGTTTAATGGTGATAGCTATGATCAAAAATATACAATTAAACACCTATATCCCATTTTATTAAGCACATTTTTTTCATCACATTTCTCTCTAGTTTTAGAAAACTGAGGATGAAGTATGGCTGGTGATTACAGAAGATATTCTAATGTCAGCTTTTGATGTCCTACAAAAACATAATAAAAACAACTGCACTCAGTATTCCTAAATTTGAAAAGGAAAACAAATAACACATAAATGGATATTCAAAAATAAGTTCAAATATTTGCTGTGCAAACATTTTAAAATTCTACTGTATCTAAAAGTAATTGTATTAATGTTTTGTTTTAGTCCTGACCTCATGGTTGTATTTTAAAAATGATGTTGCATTTCAAGAGCAGAGCCTCTGCAGTTTTGCTTTTTAATATAGAACTCCAAAAATATCCCTGATAATGTATTTGTTTTTTAGTGTGAAAGGAACACAGTCACGTCTAAAAGAGTAAAGCAAATCTAATATTACAATCGAAAAGTAGAAGTGATCTGGAAAAGAGAACTTGCAACTGAGCTGAAAAATAAATTGGGTCCAAACTTATACATATTTACAAGTAATTTTGCCAGGTTCCATTCTCTCATTTTGCTCTTTTTCATAATTGTGGTGTCACTGGGATTCTAAACTAACAAATGATGTCAGGCACTATTGTATAGTAATCATGTATCAAACTAGTTCTTTGTCTGAGTATGGTGAGACTAAAAGCTTTTTAGAAAAAAAAACTTAAAAACAAAGTTTTTTTGCATTTTAAAGGAACAGGTTAGAAGACAATATTGTTGGTAGTACAAAACATTCCACCAAAATAGCAAGGAAGTTTAAAAAACAAAGAAATGTATAAACAAGTCCTCGACATGTACCAACTTTAGTGTAATGAAAGAAAGTAAACTGGCAGCTATAAGATGATCCTATAGATATTCACTTAACTGATTAAATTCTATAGTCATAGGTGAAGCCCATGCTTAACATCACCATTTCTTTTCTAAGGCCAGCTTATCTTTAGCACCTTCTTACATCCTCTACTAGTAAATTCTCCACAGCTGCCAGGCCACCTGAGAAATATACTGTATACTCCTCAGCATGTCCTGGGTTTAGCTCTGGATCTTCTTTCAGTGTGCTATGTCTTTCACACCATCTGTGGGAAGCACCTAACTACATGTTTAAGCCATCTTAACTAGCTCCTCCTGATTCAAAGAAACAGTGGTTCTACTTATTATAGGGTTATAATTTTCTACTAATCTTATCCCTTAATTGTGAGAAACTGAAGTAGTTGAACTACAACAGATCAAGCAACTCTTTTCCGGGAAAGAACGATAACCTCAAATCTGCAGATGTTCCTCATTCCAACCGCATAACACATAGCTAATACAATCTACAGATTACACATTCTTCATTTGTTTTATTAAATTTTACCATAATTCTACTGGGAGCAAGAGGGACCTGAAGGGATTCTGTGACATCAGTGGCTTTCCAAAGTTGTGCTGCTGCTTGGCATAAAGCTGCTTCAATATTTAATATTAAAAAGCAAAACAAAACTTTTTAAACAGCTGGAAATATTAAATAATGAATGAAGTTAAACTAAAATTTTTCTATATTCAGTGGAACCTTGGGTCACGACCATAATTCGTTCCAAAACTCGATTTGGTCGAGACCCGAAGTAATTTCCCCCATAGGATTATATGTAAATATAATAATCCATTCCAGACAGTACGAACTGTATGTAAATATATTTTCTTTAAAGATTTTTAAGCACAAAAATTGTTAATTATACCATAGAATGCACAGTGTATTAGTAAACTAAATGTAAAACATTGAATAAACTGAGACAAACACCCAGGCTCCCTGCTCAGCTGCTTGCTCACTCTCAGCTGCACGCGAGCCTGCGCTCACTCTCTCTCTCTCTCTCACTCGCGCGCTCTGTCTCTCTCACACGCTCGCTCACTCACTCTCTCACTCTCTCTCTCCTGCACCGGCTTTCTCCTCCTGCTTACTGCCTTCTCCTGCAACCTCCCGTTCTTTCCTATACTCTTCTTTTTCCCTTTAGCCGACTCGCACTTTTATTTATGAAGAGGCATGGCAATCAGCAGTTCCTGGGAACAATTACGGATGCGGGCCGCTCTTCACCTGTGCACTTAGGTGAGAAACGCCCACATCACGAACTCCTCAGTTACCGCTTCGGCCACACACCACCACGCCCCCTCGCTAAGCAGCGAGTGCAGTGATTTTTTATTAAAACTGGCCTTTTTGATGGGAGCTGTGGACCCGCTATACCACAGGAGGAAGCTGGGTTGAGGAGAGGTTACAGTTTTAAGGGAGAGTCCCTCTGCGTGATGCACCGAGAACAATGCACAGTACAGGGAGAGACTGAACATGTGCAGAAATTATCGGCGCGTACAAACTGAAAGGGAAATTGGCTTGTTCGTCAATCGAGTGTGTGGTCGTGAACAGATGCAAAAGTTTGGCGAACTTTTTGGTCGTAACCTGATTTGTACATGTTCAGAGACGTTCGTGAACCGAGGTTCCACTGTACATAGTTTATAAAAATTACATATATACTTATATATTTCACTTATTACATAAATGACAAGTAGAATGATGCCAACATGAGTAGTCCACACTTACTTTTGAAGTCCGTGAGTGGCTTCAACATCAAAAACAGTGGTACGTCATTCACTTATGGTTTTTTGTGTGCGCATCCTGTCACATGGCACTGCATGTACACTTTATTGGTGTCTGCCTCTTTGAATATCTCGTATAGCCTTTCACAGTAGGATGGCAGTTACTATTTCATTTTGTTTATACTCTAAAAATATTACCGGCAGTGACATTTCTCCCATTGCCTGTGACAAGCTCAACTAGTCACATCACCATAGTTACAGATTGTCTTTCCCTGGTAATGTCATCTTTCTCCAAATAGGGAATAACATTTAGTACAATATATAATTGTTACTTACATCATCAGTTATCCAACATTTGATCACAGACATGTCAGGTTTCCTTAACTTCCACCAAGTGAAAACTACACTTCTGACCTTACTAATAATACATCATGCAGTTATATAAAGTATGCCAACTGTACGTTACAGCAGCAAAGAGGTCAGTATGTAAAGTATACATCCAGTATAAACTGGACATGGGGAAAAGAAAAAAGAAATATTGTAAATATAGCATGCTATGAGTAAAGAACACAGTGCTGGAAGGCAGCTCCCTCATGTGTTCACATACACTGGAGATATGACAATGTATGCAAATTTGAGAAAGACACTTGTTTTTTGTTGTACTACGTAAAGATGGTGACTCTAAAAACTGCTTTTTTCTAGGTTAAAAGTTTTGAAAAATAAACCTGCTTTCTAAATATGGAGGATTCTGAGAAAATAATTAACAAATTCATGCATTTATTTCTTGTAGGATTGACTACTATAATGCGTTATTCACATGCTGTTCTAAATGTTCTACCTGTATATGCAGCTTTCTGTTAATTTGAAATGCTGCTGGAAGATTCAATACAAGGACTAGAAAGTACAACCACATAATTCCGGTTCTCAAGTCCTTACACTAAGCTTAAGCTTAGGTCTGATTTCAAAATCCTTCTTCTTACATGTAAAGCCTTAAATGGCCAAGGCCACACTTACAAACCACTGCACATATTAAAATTTCAAGATGGCAGCCTACTAAAGATTCCAAGGATTAACAAAATAACATTGGAGGGTCAAGCCATTAGCTACAATGCCCCAAAACTGCGGGACACTCTTCCTGCTTATATAAAAGATACCTCTTTGGTCTCAGCTATTAAATTCAGGTTGAAGGATCACTGCTGTCCATATTCCATCTGTGTTTTAAAATAGTCATTTGTAGACTAATACAGTGGAACCTCGGTTCACGACCATAATTCGTTCCAAAACTCTGGTCGTAAACCGAGTTGGTCGTGAACCGAAGCAATTTCCCCCATAGGATTGTATGTAAATACAATTAATCCGTTCCAGACCGTACGAACTGTATGTAAATATGTAAATATATGTAACGATTAAGCACAAATATAGTTAATTACACCATAGAATGCACAGTGTAATAGTAAACTAATGTAAAAACATTGAATAACACTGACACAAAACACCCAGGCTCCCTGCTCAGCTACACGAGCAGGCTCGCTCGCGCGCTCTCTCTCTCTCTCTCTCTGTAGCACACCGAGTCAGCAGCACGCGCTCGCTCTCTCTCTGCGCTGGCTCGCTCGCTCTCTCTCTCTCTCTCTCTCTCTGAACAGAGGGGAACATTTGAACAAATCCGAACTTTAATTTAAAAACCAACCACAAGCAACCAAAAAAGTAACAAGATCACGCTATTTTAGCCTTACAGCCCGATCGCTGTAAACACTTTTTTTAAAATGAGTTTTAAGCACAGCAGAAAAAAAGGAACATTAGAACAAATCCGAAATTTATTTAAAAACCAACCACAAGCAACCAAAAAAGTAACAAGATCATGCTATTTTAGCCTTACAGCCCGATCGCTGCAAACACTTTTTTTAAAATGAGTTTTAAGCACAGCAGAAAAAAGGAACATTTGAAAAAAGAGAAAAGTAACATTGCAACTGATCACGCTATGAACAACTCCATCTGTAAACACTTTAATGAGTTTTAAGCACAGCAGAAAAAAGGAACATTTGAAAAAAGAGAAAAGTAACATTGCAACAATTCACGCTACGAACTGAAAAATTAACTTTTGAAAAAGCCGTAATACAAAAACCACCAAGAAAACTAACTTTGCATGAGTCGAGTTCTGGCATGAAGTGAGGAGGAAGAGTCTGGCTTCACAATGGAGGGATGTTTTCCTTCAGGTGTTTTCTCTCTTGTGTTTTTTTGGGTTTCTGGTGTTTTTAGCTGTTTAGTTGGTGGGAGCGAAAGCCTCATGCAGCCATTCCAAAAACAAAGTCCATGTGACCCAACCCTTCGTGTTTGCCCTCCACATTACTGGCAGTCTGGCTTTGTTTACATTGTGCTGCTTGAAAGCACGAGGGTTCTCAAATTGGTAAATGAGTAAACTGGTAAACAGTTTTTCCACATCTTCCAGCACTTGAAGCCTCTGCCTGGTTAACGTTGTAACTCCTTTTGCAATATCAGCTGCTTTAATAGATTCTTTCTGCTTTAGAATAGTAGATTTTGACTTCTTTTACTCGGCGGCAAGATCAGTAACACGAACGCCACGCTCATACTTTTCAATAATTTCTTTCTTTACTTCGATTTCAATTTTCTTCGAAACTTTCTTCTCACCACTCTTCACTTGCTAACAAGCCATAGTTAACTGCAAAAGCACACGAAATACTGTAGAGCACAAAGAGAGTGCAGGTAAAGCACGCACGTCTGACTGAGAACAATGAACAGGGAGCGGCTCTACTTAAATGAACCAGCCAGGCAGGCACGCAGTGCAGGCTCACTCTCTCTCTCTCTCTCTCAGCTGTTCCCCCCCCCCCCCCCAGCAGAAGGCAGGCAGTACGTGCACGCAAACCATCCCCCAACCCCACCCCCCGGCACAGGCAGACAAACATGTGCAGCAATCTCTCCCTCCCCCTCCCCAGCAGGCACATGGCTCACTTGCTCTCTCTCTCTCTTTCTCTCTCAGCAGCAGGCAGGCAGTCTGACTGAGAAAAATGCAACACGTGCGGAAATCATCGGCACGCACAAACCAAAAGGGAAACTGGCTTGTTCGTATACCGAGTGTGTGGTCGTGAACCGAGGCAAAAGTTTGGCAAACTTTTTGGTCATGAACCGAGTTGTACGTGAACCGAGACGTTCATGACCCGAGGTTCCACTGTACAGTAATCCCTCCTCGATCGCAGGGGTTGCATTCCAGAACCCCCCGCGATAGATGAAAATCCGCGAAGTAGAAACCATATGTATGTATGGTTATTTTTATATATTTTAAGCCCTTATAAACTCTCCCACACTGTTAACATTATTAGAGCCCTCTAGACATGAAATAACACCCTTTAGTCAAAAGTTTAAACTGTGCTCCATGACAAGACAGAGATGACAGTTCTTTCTCACAATTAAAAGAATGCAAACATATCTTCTCTTCAAAGGAGCGCCATCAGGAGCAGAGAATGTCAGAGAGAGAGAGCGAGATAAAAGCAAACAATCAAAAAATCAATACGTGCTTTTAAGTATCCCGATGCACCGCGATAAAGCGGCATTTTGTAGAGGAGCGTCCGTATCCTCTAGGCAAACAGCCTCTGTGCAAACAGCCCCTCTGCTCACACCCCCTCCGTCAGGCACAGAGAATGTCAGAGAGGGTGAGAGGGAGAGAGAAAAGCAAACAATCAAGCACCGCGCGGGAAGCATATCTTATATCATTGAGGAGTTTTAGTTAATATGTAATACATGCTCTGATTAGGTAGCTTCTAAGCCATCCGCCAATAGCGTCCCTTGTATGAAATCAACTGGGCAAACAAACTGAGGAAGCAAGTACCATACATTAAAAGACCCATTGTCCGCAGAAATCCGTGAACCAGCGAAAAATCCGTGATATATATTTAGATATGCTTACATTTAAAATCCGTGATAGAGTGAAGCTGCGAAAGTCGAAGCGCGATATAGCGAGGGATTACTGTATAAATAATATAATAATTATGAACCATAATTCTTTTTGTCTTATTGGTGTTCTGCTGTGGCACTGCTCCACTGTTTTACTTCAAAGCTGTTTTCCTGTCCAAAGAAAGACACCTGTAATACTGGGGGCTTCAGAATCAATGGATTGAAAGTTTCTGTTTAAGGCCTAACACAGACTTACTTGTAGGAGGGGAGAGTGGGTGGCCAGTGGGCCTAGGACCCCAGGACTGTGACTATGTTGACTTACACTTTCGAGTTTGTCTGTTATAACTAATGAACTGTGTTCATTTTCTTCAGTTATGCTGCTGACTGGAGTTTTTGTTTTCTTCTACATTAATGTGTACTGGCCATAGTTCAACAATTATGCTAATGGACAGATGTTTTGTGTGTTATGTTACATTTATGTTAATCAGTTTGAAACTGCTTTGTCTTCCTGTGTTGTTAAACAACGTTCTGAGACTGCACTCAATGAAGAGTGCTATTCAAAAACGTGAACATGTGCACAAGCATTTTAATATTGCTGCACTCATATCACAACCAAGTCCTATGCTCCATCAAGTCACTTCAGTCACTGTTCAAACTTGGATGTGAATATGCTTCTGATGATAATCAATTGTTCCTTGTCTGGCCCCTTCTCATAGACCACTTTGCCACGGGAGACCCAATCAGCTGTTTATATCCCAAGATAACATAGTTATAAGGATCATTGAGGCACACAATCTGCCAGGGTTTTAGGAAGCATAGTGATATAAGTAAAAACACAAAGCTGACACACAAAAAGGTAAAATAGGGAAATTCTACTAAAGACAGGAAATATAATTAATTTTAAAAGTATTAAACCTGGCTTAAGGCCAAATGAGCTGATATCCAGCCAAGCTTCAAGATCTGCTTTTGTGTTGCATGGAAGAAAATGATCATTATGTTATCATATGTCAACTCAAGCGACCATACCTCCAAGACACCATGGTCACTGAAATTCTGAAATAGATTTAAAAATCACCAACCAAACACTGGTCAAGTAAATGGATGGATGGGAGTAAAATTTCAAGTAATCCTTCTTAAACTGTTATCAGATTTTACTAACATCAGTATATGGCAACTATAATTTAAAGCAAAAAATGTACTACTTCCAGCAAGTCAGAGACATATTATATTTATTATATGTTTTGTATTAATTCATAATTAGATAAGTTGAGCCAATAATTAATTTACCTTTAAGTACACACATATTTGCAAAAAATCATTTTTTTTTAACATAGTTTAATATTCATCATTTTTCAACTTTGGGCAATTGGTACCATGTGATCCATTGGGTCCTTTTTTCTGTTTCAGTAGTTTTGCATTATTGCTTAAAGTAAACACTTTATCTGAAAGACATTTGGAAAATGCAGAAATTATAAAATGACAGAGGATGTCTGCTTACCTGCCTGTTTTAGTAATTTACTTTTGTAGGTGTTAAACCTTGTTAATTATGCCTCTACATATCAGATTTGATTAGCCCTGTGCACATCTCAAAATCATCTCTTTACTTCAATGTTCAGCACTTCTGCAAAAGTATAATATAAACAACCTTTTCTGCCACCTTATGTAGAATTATTACCAGATGTATTTTATGTCGTCTCATAAGTGCTACTACTCTACCAATGCCTCTGTGAAGTACAGATGATCTTTTTCAGTCATCTGTTTATACATATGTGCAATTAATTAACTTTGTAAACTTTGCTGTAGGCATTTATATACAGGTACAGCATGCAAGAGGATATTTGTCCTTGCATGTCATTCTTTGTTTTATTATACTTTCCACAGCATTTCAATCAATGGAAGAAATGAGCAATTCACCTGCTTGTTTGCTGAAAGGACAGGAACTTCAAGTTACAGTATACTGTGTAGAAAGCTGTTTATTCCATTAAACATTTCTTATTAAAATAATCACAGGGAGCTACTTTTATGTGTGAATAACGATGTACATTAAAATAACTATTTACCATACTTATATTGTATTGTCAGCAGCCATACCACATGCATGTCAGAACAGGTAATCCACCTGAAGCTAAGCATGTTCAGGCCTGGCCAGTACTTGGATGTGAGACCAACCTGGAAAAGCTTGGGTTGCTGCTGGAAGAGGTGTTGGCGAGGCCAGCTTGGAGCACTTACACTGAGGTCTGAATGTGGATCTCAATGCCCCAGTACAATGACAGGGATGCTGTGCTGTTAAAATTGTGCTGTCCTTCAGATAGGATGTAAAATCGAGGTCCTGACTCTCTGTGGTCATTAAAGATCCCAGGGCATCCTTTGAAAAGAGCAGGGTCTATTTTGCTGTCCTGGCTAAATTGCCCACCACAGCCTGGTAATTCTAGTCCCCTAATCATCCCCTGTCTCTAATTAGCCAACTCTCACCCCTTCACCAGCTAATGTGTGGTGAGCGTACTAATGCAATAATTGCTACCCTTGCATTGTCCAGGTGGCTGGTGGACATTACTAGTGGTTGTAGTGGCTCCCCACTCACTGTTTAAATCACAATGAGTAGTGAGGATAGCGCTATATAAATATAGTTATTATTGTTATTATTATAAGACAATGTAAAAATTGACAATTGTATTATGGTGTATCAACAGATCTTTAATGCATCTATAAGTATAAAATGGATGATATTTATTTAGAAGTTTATCTCTAGAATGCATATTCCAAATATAAAATTAATGGGAGCAAAAATAAATACAATATAAATGTAATATGATTAGTACAATGGGTAGTGCTGAAGTCTTACAGATCCATTATCCTGGGTTCAAATCCCAGCTCACTCATTTAGTTCCCATATATCTTCATGGGCTTTCTTCTCGGTATTCTACTTTTTCTCCCACATCTCCAATAAAATGCTGGTCTCCATTGGGTATATCCAGGGTTGTTTCTCACTTTATGTCCACTACTGTTGAGAAAAGCCCTGGCCCAGTGTGACCGAGAAGTTCATTAAACAGGTTTAAACTTGATCATTTATAAATGTTATAAAAATAAATGTGATAAAATTGAAGACAATATTAAGTCAAAATATCACCCATATTCTACTTACACATTAGGCAATATGCTGACTAAAAGAAAATACTGACATGGTAATAAATCTTCGCTCAATATGAATCCCTGGCAGTTATGTAAGTAAAACATTGTCTTGACATAAAATGCCTGGGAAAAAATGCTAATTTAAAAAGCAGCATTGTGGCGATGTGTCTCTTGTCAATGAGAATTTTTTTTATTATAAGGCATCTGAAAAGCACAAACTGCACTAGTTATACTTTAGATTTGTTTACCATTTAGTAGTCTAAAAGACATGTATTTTAATTAGCATAATTATGTAAGCAACTTTGTGGCAAAACTATTTTCTTACATTTTAGGGATAGCATCCTTCCCATTTTAACAATAAATTATTCCTTTAAAGGGATGGGCACAAATGTAGCCTAATGTTATTTATATAAGGCCTTTTCAGAGACATGAATTAACCTTTCACTTGTATCTTTTGAATATGGAGAGAAATCATAATACAGAAAATCCAGACAGACACACAAGGAATGCACAGACTCCATATAGGCAGTGGCAGTACTAAAAATCTAGGATTAAACCTTTTTCTCTAGCAAAATTTTACACACATTGTTCATATGCTTCTTGAGCCAACAACATTTGCAAGATTATTGATTGTCAGATTTCCCTAAACCTTATTCTAGCTATATGTTTTTCATTTCTTGTTTTAAACATATTAATAATAGCGTAAACAGACAGTAACACTTTTAAATCTGAATAATCTAAATCACCTCATAAATTAATCCCGGTTTTGGGGGGTATCAAATTAAAAGTAACATGTGTTACTCAGTCAAATTACTTTTTAAAATAATGAGTAACGTAATGCAATACTTATTTACTGCGTTACTTTAAAAAACAAAGATATGTGTTACAACTAGGGCTGGGAGACATGGACTTAAATTGATATTGCACTTACTTTGAACAAAACTGCGATGTACAAAATGTCTTGAGATGTTTTTAAAAACACCTTAAATACTGAAGGTAAATACAATATATACCATAAACTTGCTATACTTTCTCACATTAAAAATATGAAATATTAGCAAAGGAAACTGTTTTCTCTCTAAAATGAAACAATTTATTGAATAGCTGTGCCTCAATGAAACTTCTCAAAAAGCATGTTTTTTCGAACTATTTTTATTTTATGTCTCCTTTGCTTAATTTTGAGTTTCCATTGCATGTATTATGTTCAAATCCCTGTCTTCCTTGCAGGCATCAGTGTCTTTCAATCAGTTAACTTTGATATCTCTCACTCTCTCTCTGTTAGACTGTTTTATATAATGAAAGACAAACCTCTCAAGTCAGTACTTTGCAAATCACAGATCAAAATAAATGTGCATGAATATTATTGTACATATATGTATATTTTTATCATTTACATTCTTTGTAATGGTCCTAAACTGTATTTGCATATACATGCCTTTTCTGCCTCTAATGCCTTTTCTGACTCTAATCAAAGAATTACAGACTACAGCACAAAGGACAACAGTATATTTAATCCTGTTATTCCATCCATCCATCCATTATCCAACCCGCTATATCCTAACTACAGGGTCATGGGGGTCTGCTGGAGCCAATCCCAGCCAACACAAGGTGCAAGGCAGGAAACAAACCCCAGGCAGGGCGCCAGCCCATCGCAGGGCGCACACACACACACACACACACACTAGGGACAATTTAGAATCGCCAATGCACCTAACCTGCATGTCTTTGGACTGTGGGAGGAAACTGGAGGAAACCCACGCAGACACGGGGAGAACATGCAAACTCCACGCAGGGAGGACCCGAGAAACGAACCCGGGTCTCCTAACTGCGAGGCAGCAGCGCTATCCACTGCGCCACCATGCCGCCTCCTATTATTCCTATTTTATAAATATAAAGAAATCAAGTCCTTCAGCCTGATGACATTTCATGGGTGGTCTGAAATATATAATGAAACAGAACAGTTAAACTACACCAAATGGTGAGTAAAATACAATATCTGTTCAGTACTTTCAGAAAAAATTTTCAACCAATTCTTGAAACAGAATTACAAAACAAATCTAACATTTACTAGAACCTACAGTAAAATAATCTGCATTTATCTACAAAGGAATTTGAAGAAATGTATCTCAAGCACTGACACATACTATGATTAAATGTGTGAATAAAGGCTTGCTAGGAAGGTTGGGATTAATAAAGTATCTATCTATCTATCTAATATATAACTAAAACAAAAATGATAACAATGTATAGACATTAGTTAAACTTTTAGAACAGTTGTATTTTTTATATGTTATGTTTGATCATTGATGTGCACAACTCAAAATGTAAGAAGTTAAACACTGCAAACTGTTGTTTCTTAAACCAGTAAGTACACAAGGACAAAATACAACACTGTGCAATATGAAATAACACAACATTGTAACTTAATCATTCAGGACAGACTTTCTCACAGTCATTAGGAAACTCAATTCACCTGCTAAACAAAAAATCAAACTCAACATGAAAATAAAATTTACAGTAATGCTGTTTACCTCACTATTGACACACAAAGTTTGAAGAAAGACATCTCACTTCTGGTGTGATGTTAATTACTGGCTATTACAGTTATTTGACAACTGACAAAGAACAGGTATTTTCTGGGAGCAAGTTAAATAAGTCTGGTATCTCTGCAGCTCAGAGCTTCCACCCTGGAGCTCCAAGTAGGTGGAATTAACTTACTTAACAGTAATTGGCATTATTTGAGTCAGATAACCCTCCCACAACAAAGGCAAAGCTCTGGAGGCCTTCAGCTAGACTCTATTGGTGCCTATTGGAGTCAACTCAAACTACTAGGTGCTTGGTGGAGGTTACAGGTTGCAGAGATATATATTTGTAATCTTTGGGTTAAACAAGCAAAAGTCTGCTTTGCAATATGGAATTCACTGTATCTCTTATCTACAAAGCCACCTCACCCAACCCCAAAATCCACCGCATCTGAACAGCAAACAATTTATGGAACTTTGCAGGGACCCATTTTATCAGTGAGGCCCAAGAGTACATTGCTGGCACTGACATATGTGGTGATGTGTTCAGGTGCTGCACTCCTTGAACTGTCATCCTGGAAAAATTAAACCACTTGCAACCAGTTGTGCTAACCGTACCTGTTCTAATAGCTTACTCTTCTGATCCTATCTCTGTTTTTTTTCACTCTAAGCATTGCCAGGCTACATGGATGGAGTTGACATAGACAAACTTAGAAAGAGTGCTGTAGATTTTGTGGAATTTATTTAACAGTCAGAAGTATTGGCTTTTGCATATTGCTTTTTATTAAATATAAAATCAGATATTTGATATATTGCCCAGCATTAGCTGCAACAGAACATTATTCCTGTCACTGCAAAAAATTACTGAAGTACTGTTTTTTTTTTTTTCACGAAAACAGTACCTACTGCTGTCTGACCATGCACACACAGCTAGTGAGGAGGAGGTTAAACACATAGGTAGCATACAATCAAGTGAAAAAGAAAATAACAAAAGTTACAGGTATACATTTAATCTTGTATGTGCTGAGGGATAAATTTAATCTGAGCAGTTTACATGGGGCCAGTGATCAGTGCAGCAACACTGGGTGTAATGCAGGGCATATAATGTGCAATTTTGGGACAATCTTAAGCCCTATTTCCAGTTGCTGAATGATTTTTGGAGTCGGCCCAAATTTCATCTTCATCGCCCATTTTTTCACATGCAGTATGACAGGGGTTGCAATGCCTGACTTCATCTTACGGTTGGGCTTTCGTACAAGTGGATGAATTTCTATTATGTCAAAAATGTCAGTTGGCTTTCTTGTAGTGTGAGCAGTCTTCAAAACTGATTTTCTGTTGTCAATATGAAATTTAATTGTGCATTGATTGCAGTATGTTGTACATTAGGTATTGCCAATGTTATGCTTATTTTCAGAAAAACCATATAGTAACACACATACAACTAAACATCCATCCATCCATTTTCCAACCCGCTGAATCCGAACACAGGGTCACGGGGGTTTGCTGGAGCCAATCCCAGTCAACACAGGGCACAAGGCAGGAACCAATTCCGGGCAGGGTGCCAACCCACCGCAGACAACTAAACAGCCAATGACAAAAACATTATAGGAAACGTTTACTGGAAGAACCTGAAATAAGCACACATAACGGCAAATTACATATACAGTACTACGTACTTCAAATTCCCTCCATAAAATAGAAAGACCATGTTGTTGTCCAATCTCACATTTTTCGTTTCTTTGTACTTTCAGAACAGAGTATAGCAAGTGCTTTTGTTTGTTCATATTATGAGAAGCCTGTGTTTTTTGAATGGGTTTAACTACTACTGGTGACTCTGTCATGCATTGTAAATAGTCGCTTGACCACGATTTGTAAAATCACACATTGTGATTAGTCAAGAAGCTGATGAGCTTTAGCAGCCAGTAGACATGATCAATGTGGTCTTTAAGTGGTGTGTCCATGCTCTCCTTTCACTGCTCAGAGGCTGCTTTTTATAGCCAGCTTCTCCAGGCATTCAGTCACCTGAGGAGCATGACCCTGTCAGATCCAGACCCAGGGTGCTACAGTATTTACAAAATACTAGTAAATTATCATATTTGGCTGTGTCTCTGGGAGGTTTCATGAAGGTTCATTGGTACAGGATTTAATAACAAATGCTGGCAGTGAAATGTGCTGTTCTCATATAAAAAGAAAATTTTACACAAACGTAATGCACTGTTTGTAACACATTATATGTATAATAAGTAACTATATATTTAGTTACTTTTTTGTAAGTAATGAGTAGTGTAACTAAGTTACTTTTAAAAGTAACATTCCCCAATACGGATACTACATGAAAAACAACTGAACTGACAAGTCTCATTGTTTAAATACAAGTTCAATTGTGAACCAAACCAAATATGTTGATCAAGAAAACGCCTTTATTAATTCTCCAGGCTGTATAGTAAGGAATCATTTGTTTACTGTTTGCCTCTTGGAAAATAAAGTAACAGTTTTACATTTAGCCATGGCTGTCTTGCGTTTAGGTTTTAATGCATATCACTCATAAAACTGAATATTACTTTTAATAATATCAGACTAAATAACTATGAGTGCAGATCTGCTTTTAACTATGTTTTCCTACAAAATCAAATTTTCTCAAGAAAAATCCAACGATAAAAACAATGAATATTTGCATTTTTTGACACATATATAATCTGTCCTCTGCATCTTGCATTTTAATCACACTTTACACTGTAGTTTAACTGAAGAGGCACTAGCTTTTTACGGTTTCATACTTCTACGATTTTGATCACCTCTGTATATACTGAAGGTTCAATAGAAAAGCTGAATGAAAAAATTGTAACATTGTACTTGCAATTGATTAAGAAGTACCACTTCCACATCACAGATGTAGCCAGTAATGAGTAAATAGGATTCTTAAATAAAAATTACATTAATATCCCTTGTGTAGATCATTTACAAAGAATCACTCTCTTAAAAATACTTTAAAAAACAAATTGGTTGGGGAAGCATCTAGCCTTCATCTGCCCATATTTTTCAAGCTAAAATGTTCCTCTAACTCTCTCTGTCACGGATTTTCTTCTTTTTAAAATGTTGGTTTTAAATACTTCACAAGATCCTAAAATTTTATTTTATTCCTGCAGTATATATGGATCATAGGGCAACAGAAAGTCAAGAGACTTTTCTGACAGCACAGAGCACAAGGCAGAAACCAACCCTGGGCTAAATAACATGTTTACAAACACATCAACACTCACATAGCAGCAGTTTATATTTGGCCCCTTGCACCAGCATGAGGTTTCTTTTTAGCTATATGCAAATATTTATTTTAACAATTTTAAATGAATTCCAGTACAGATCTGTAATACACATGTAACTGCTTTTCTGAGGTAATATGGCAGAATAGGAAAGTAAAAATCAAACTCATCTATTTTTTTTTTTTTTTGCATTTTGGGTTGGATGAGTTGTATGCCAGAAATTTCAAGCAAGCCAAAATCACCTTGGGAGTGGTAACTTCCAAAGACAACTACAGGGAAAACTTGAGATCGTATATCCTTTTTTAGAAAGAGTTGTTCTGTTTCCAGAGTGGAAAAAAACAAGAAGAGCAAAAATATTTCAAAGAAAAAGTCAGGCCCTGCACATTCCTCATAACCACTTGAACATTCCACTAACACTATGCCTGCAAATTTCTGTCATTGTGAAAAAAATATTATTATGTGACTACTTACAGCTTTTGAAGCAAACATTTCATGGTAAATGCCTACAATCAGGAGAAAATGCATTAGTGCGTATGTTTGCATACTGGCTGGTAATGCTGGATTGTATGGAACTTCTTTCCCAGTTATCTGAAAAATAAATTAAAATGAAAATTACCTTAATGGAACACTTATAGGAGTTACAACAAGTAGAACCTTGAATTTTTTAACACTTAACACATCTTCATATAAAGGCGATTCAAGTTTTTGAACTAGAGCTTTTACATGTCATTTTCATATTTTAATGAATGTCGGAATAATTTGCTGTTATAAAAATCATATAATATGAAACAATACGTCTTTTATCATCTATGGGGTAGGAGTGAAAGCTTTAGATTCATCAAAAAATTTGATTTCCAGTTTTCAATGGATCTCAACGTCTTAGGGTCTGTTGATACCGAAAATACTGATATCTGGGTGATGGGTGTGTTTCTGTGTGTCAAAGTTTTTTGAGGACAGTCGACACCTGAATGAAAAAATACCAAACTTGAAACTTAAGCCTGTTATGAGATAACGATGTGCTAATTAGTTTTTGAGCTAAATTGTGTAAGAGAAAGGCACTCAAGAGGAACATTCAAATACCATAATTCTGTGCAGTTACTAATTCTTCTTGTCATTTGCTATCATAATGACCTATTTTATGATCAGAATGATCAGCATCAGAGAAGTCAGTAATACGTGCAATGTTATAGAATAGTCCTTGGGTGCAAAGCCTACTGATGCTCATGTCTGAATTTTTTTTTTACAGAGCCAGTGACAACCAACTTATTAACTTACCTCATTTTCAAGTTGATGCTTTGAAATGAGAAAGATTAAAATCACTGTGACCAGCACAAAATTTCACCACATTGCAAAATAGACTTTATTAATATAAAATTGGGAATAAAATATAGTTTAACAAACCATGCCCAACTAACATCTCTTTTCCATCAACATAAGCAATCATTCAGAATAAACCATCAATAGATATTTTAGATTGGTTATTTGTTTTATCACTCGTTTCACCTAACAGACAAACTTTTAAATGCAGAACAGTTAATTATAATTTATTTTTAGTTAATTCTTTTCATGAACATTAGGGTAAAGATTGAAATTAAGCGGAAATCATATAAAAATGCATTAATTACTAAACCATCTTGATTCTCATGAGAGTTTAAAAAGCTTTCCCCAGAAGCACTTTGTTTTCCTGGAGGGTTTCAGAAACCACTTGCTAGGTTGGATGGTTATTCCAAAATGGATAAGTATGTGTGTGTGATTGTGTGCGTGTGTGTGTGTGTGTGTGTGTGTGTGTGTGTGTGTGTGTGTGTTCGTGTGTGTTGTGAGTGGGCCTTGCAATGAACTGGCACTCTGTCCAGGGCTCTATCCTGCCTTGTACCCAGAGATAATGTGCAGTCAAACAAATGCAAATGTAAAATGTGTGGACCAGAAGAAGAACCTACTTTGATGAAAAAAGTTTTTTTTTTAATTCATAGCTCTAGTTTTGTTATTTCCAATTATTTATGGATTTTATTAGTTTCAATAAGATATTTACTCCTATTTTTTAAATAAAACACAATTTAGAAACTATGACCATGTGTCTGTTTAAGAAGTGAAGGATCTAGAATTTCAGCAAGAAGGAACCAGCCAGATGTACAGAAACAAAGAAAAACAAATAAATAGATCAGAGAACTAACAGATGTGTGAATCTTAAGAAAAAAAAAGAATTTCAGACAAATGCCAGAAAATGTTGAAATATGCTGAATGAAGCCATTGATTAAAACATAAAAACAAAATTCACATAGAAAATGAGTAAACAGCAATTAAAAATGTTTCTGATGCATGCTAGATCAGAAAATTTCATGATTAAGAAAAATGAAAAAAGAAATCTTGAAAAGCATTCAGCTGACAAAGACTCTAAAAGGGATTATGAATATAACAATATTATTACATGGTAGGTGTCTGCTTGATCACAGGCTAGAAGCTGAGGAATGAACAAAGCTGGAGTATATGCAAGCACATCATGAATATTTTCTCTTGTTCTCAAATAAATAAAGTTTATTTTGATAATATTATTCTTCTTTATTATATTTATATTTCATTTTGCATCTGCTTTTACTCAACAGGGATGAACAAAATGGAAGAAGAATAAATCATTATGTGTAAAACATTCACATTGTTGTTTTTTGACTACTAAGATCAATAAAGGGAGGGCCATTCAGAACTAAAAGTTTCTTTAAATGAGAAAACAATTATATATTAGCGAGCATTTGAAGGTTGTTATAATTAAAGAGTAAAGGATACATACATTATATAGTACAAAATCTTCATTATTTTTAATTTCTGTAAAAAACTAACACTTTAAATTAGATTTCGGGAATAGAAATTGTGATTTAGATGATAGGTCAGTTGCTAATACTAGTAGAATTTATTATTGACAAGGGAATACGTAAAGCGTGTATTCAAACCCCTACACCTGCTGAAATGGTTGTAGAAGGAAAGATGAGAATACGAAAAATCCATACATCTTGTCAATAAAAAAGGAATGTTAAGAATCACTACATTATAAAGACAGGCAACAATTTTCCATGATTTTTCAGTGGTCAGAGTAATCTGAATTCAATACTTTTTCATTTCTCTGAACTATATTTTTTAAAAGCCAGTCTAACCTCAGGCAGTTCTTCAGGAAGTCCGAGTCTTGGTTTGCCTGGACCCCAGCCAGGTCCTTTGAAAATGACAGATAGCTTGTTTGAAATGCCAGGTGTAGCCCAAAACGTTTTCCAAATGTGAGTATAGTGGTGAAACTGAAAAGGAAAGAAGTGGCTATAGATCATTAAAAATTGAACAAATATATGATATAACATCATTCCATTAATGCTTTAAGTATTTTCATGTCTCTTCAAACTAACAGTTGGTTAAAATTAAAACTTAAATCTTTAAAAAAAATCCCAGAAGCATACATATCCTTTATGAACATAATACATTAACATAAATAAATTACAAAATTTACTTATTGCAGCTTTAAAGTAAATTGCCTGGCTAAGGTTTTTCATAATACTCAGAATACAGAATACTGTTGCTGCATATTGTTATATTAATGAATAAAATACAGTCAGTGTATTATCTACTTTCTTCATTCATTAGATATAATTTCTTCTGTAGCACTGTCATTATCATTTCAAACTTATATATAAAATGTATAATATATACTATCAATATAAAACAAAGTATGATGCAATGACACCTGCTACCTAATCACTGTTAAGATTAAGTAATCTATCCATACAGTACTTAACTGTAGGAATGTTCTGTGGAGCTGTAGAATTCCATGTACCGTACCCCAGGCTCTAAGCAGACAACTGACAACAATTTGCACAACCCACATAAAGTTACTATAGCAAGGATGAGGTAGGAAAACAAATCATTTTAGAGGAAAATTGTAAGGGAGTCATGCATGTACTTTTCAGTAGTGTGAAATGTATGTAAGCTCACATTGTTAAGTTATCCCAGCACTTCTCCAAAATATGCAGATATTTTTTTGCCTGTATGAGTTACCGGTATTAGATTTTGGTACTCTAAGGTAAATGAAATGCTAAGTCTTATATTCTTACTGCTGAATGCACACAATTAGAAGTTTATTCATGTTTACACACTTAGATGACTGCAAAAAAAAACAACTAAGAGTAAGCACTAAAATTAGCTCCCTGAAAAATATTTAATGTGAAATAGCACACCAAACAAAGTATTTTGTACAGCTTCCCCATATCTCTTTTACCCCAGGCATTCACCTTAAACTGCTATAATAATAGATCACAGACAGATTCTCATAATCATAATAAACAAACACACACACTCAAAATTTTATAGGCTGTCATAATAAGCATAATAAAAAAAATCTAAATTAACATAACTGATCAAATCCTAGTCCATTGACCTACACTATATAAGTAACTTATTTTTCTCTTAGAAAGTATGCTTCATACTAATCAAATATTAAGTCATGAATAGCTAACTTTGATATGCTTACCTGGACCCAAAATGGATCAAATGTGTCGATTGGATGGGTAAGACCATACACAACTTTTTCACTTTCTGGTGCAAATGTTCCTGATTAAAAAAAAAAAAACAGAAACACAGTGGAACAATCATTGCTGCACTTTTTACTATATACTATATAGTACTATATACTATATACTATAATACGATTGCATTCAAAAACATATATACTGTAGTTCAGATTTCAACAGTCAAGCTCCATAGCCAGTTGAGTATGCTTGTACATTTTTTTGGCATTATCTCATTTTTATTTTTTGTCTTTTTGCTTTGGTTTGACTGACAGGTTACAGTTGTTTCCTTTAATAAGCCATTTTTACAAAATTCAGAAGTGACACATTGAGGGGTAAAAACATCTTGCTAGTGTGACAGTTTATGGCCGTATCGCTCCCTTGAACCCCTGTCCAAGACTCCAGACACCAGGTAAAAGTCCAATAATCAACTTTATTTTTATGCCACAGTGCACAAAGCACCCTCTCCTCCACTATACTCATACAATCACTAATCAATACACAATAAACCAATCCTCCGACTCCCAGACGCATTGCCACCCTTCCACCCAGCTCAGCTCGCCATCTGGGATCTCCCATAGTCCTTTTATTCTCCCTGACCAGGAAGTGTTCCCAATCCCCAGTCCATGTGATTCAATATTACTTCCGGGTCAGGTACAAGTCCTTCTTCACACCGGAAGCACGTCGCTCTTCCTTTGATGCACTTCCGGGTTATAGGGCACAAAGAAGTCTTCGGTCCTCCCTGCAGCTCCCTCTTGCGGCCCCTGTAGTAACCAGCAGGGCTGAGGATAAAAACTACAAAGTCCATGACTCCCTGCTGGTCTTCGGGGCACCTCCATACTGCAGGGAGGCCTCCATCTGGTGGCCTGGGGGTATTGGCCGGGATGACAAGCCGGCCAAATACCACACTAGTTAACCAGAAATGGATTACATTTATTCCATCTCTCTCCTTTCACTTCCAAAAATTGATTTTAATGAAATAGGATGTATTGACGCAAGCATCCAAACTGGACAAGGCTATTAATTCATTTATAATTACCACAGTAAGTTTTCCTAAAAATCAAAGCAAATTTTAAGAATCAAACTACTCACCGAAAATTCTGTCCCATATTATAAGGGTCCCTCCATAATTCTTATCAATGCAGTACGGATTTCTTCCTAAAATAATTAAACATCTCTTAAAGATGAAGTAGCATAATATTCATTAACTGAGTGAAGTGGTTAAATGCATTCCATAAATATGTGTGCAGTATATGTGCTGTATGATTGCTCTGTATACTGTATATCCCACTCTACTTTTTCCATTAAAATGTTTAATGCAAACCATAAAAATGCAACTTCACTTTTGATATACAATAACAAGCTACAGTTTATAAGAAAAGACCATATAACAGCAACAATTACAAAATGCATGTTTATTTTAAATCTATAGTATATCTAAGACAGAAAATACAGCAAGTAGTCATATTTCATATGAGTTAAGAATATAGGTAGATTCAGACTATATTGTAAAGTATACTGTATGTACTGTATATAATATTTCTTTCCAGCAACATTATCCATCCTGAGCAGCAAGGTAGTGCAGTGGTTATTACTGTTATTCCACAGCTGCAGTACAAAACCTGTCCTTGTTAAATGTACAAGCTCTTATCAATGTATGTTTGAATTTTCCTCCCACATCTCCAATGATATGCAGGTTGTGCTAACAGTAGATACAGAGTGCAGCAGAAATAACTCCCACATTTCGAAAAATCACTATGGGGTCCCCAAAGCAGGTAGAGGGGTGCGGTCCGTTCCGTTAGGTACGGTACATGATAAAGTTTTCAGTCGTCACCATGCCGTGGTCGGGTGAGCATCAAGGCCTTGTAGTGGAGGCTTTTTTCAAAAATGGCGAATCTGTAGCTGCGACGCAGAGGGTGTTTCGCACGCGGTTCGGTTTACGAGCTAATGAAAGTGTTCCAGACCAGAAAACATTTTGCTGTGGGTTCAAAGAGTAAGGGCAACAGGATCTGCACTGAAGAGAAAACCACCCAGACGTCCCAAAAATGTGAGAACACCCGAAAACATCACTGAAGTGAGAGCTTCGATTAAGCTGTCTCCAACGCGTTCAGCACGGAAACATGCCTCAGCTCTTCGGATTTCAGAAAGAACTGTGAGGCGAATTTTGCATAATGACCTTCATTTACACCCATACAAGATTATGATTGGTCAGGAATTGTCTCCAGCAGACTAGGGAGGACGCATGGATTACTGTAATGGGATCCTCGCAGCTGTGCCTCCCACTAGCATTCTGTGGAGTAGCGATGAAGCCCATTTCCACCTTTCTGGCACAATGAACAAAATTTTTGCTACTGGGCTGCTGAAAATCCTCGAGAACTCCATGCACGATCTCTTCACAGCCCAAAAGTGACCGTTTGGTGTGCTGTGTCGTCTATAGGCGTCATTGGGCCTTACTTTTTTGAAGAGGGTGGAGTCACAGTTACTGTGAATTCCAATCGATACTGCGACATGTTGGAGAATTTTCTGCACCTGAAAATTGAGGAGTATCGGGAAGAACACAACCTAGAGGACTTCTGGTTCCAACAGGATAGAGCTACGGCCCATACAGCATGTCGTCTGTGCAAAATTTTGCAGGAGATGTTCCCGGGTCAAGTGGTTTTCTTATGCGAGGCAGTTCCGTGGCCACTGCGCTCGCCTGATTTAAGTACCTGTGACTTTTTTCTGTGGGGGTACCTCAAGGCCGAGGTTTTCAAACATCGTCCTCGGTCCTTGGACCAACTAAAGGAGGCTATTCAAGAAGAAATTGAAGGAATTTTGCCCGACATGCTAGTGAGAGTGATGGAAAACTTTCAAGAACGGCTCCAAATGTGTATCAACCGTCAAGGCCACCATTTGGACGATATTTTTAAAATTTTTTAAATTTTTAAAACTTAAAGTAAAAAAACTTTTTTATATCTACATTTAGGAAATAAAAAGTTTTTGGTGATACCTCGTAGCATTTTTTTCCAATCCCCCTTTGAAATGTGGGAGTTATTTCTGCCGCACCCTGTAGAAGGCAGGAACCAACCCACAATCGGATACAAATCTATCACAGGACATATTCTTGTACAAAACTGTAATAGCACACATCCAGCCAAATGAGACTTGCAAATCCATATGAGCATTGCAATGCTAATTTTGTTGCTTAGAGCTATAGAATATGTGCAATAGACGTATTGTGTAGTACATCTGTAAGCACGCCTTACACTGTAATAAGTTTTTAAGTTAATGAACTCGGTTATCTTGAGATTTAAATAGTTCTAATCTGTTTTTCATTAGTTCCTGCATATAAAAAATGTCAATATCTTGATTATCTGAAAAGGTTTTCCTCCCATATTTTATTTAAAACACACATTTAGTGTTGATGACATTTCCTAAATAAAATGTACAGTACATTCAGCATAGTACATACTCTAGCATCAGTTTACATACCATGATGTACCCTGTGGTGGCTTGGAGTGTTTATAACAAACTCAAGAGGTCCAAGGTTTCCCACAGTCTGTTAACAAATAGAAAGATTTTTTTATAACTATAGACTGTATAACTGGAAAACAGAAACATTATAAATAAAGAATATTTCTAATTTATTAAAAATAAAATTATTAGAAATCAGAAACAAAAATTATTCTACTAGGTTAACAAACAACCTTTTGTAATACTGAACATAAAATTCTGACTGTATATCATATTAGTTGAGTTAATTCATACTAATACTACATTCATATAAAGGTATAATGTCTTATGCATTATACAGTGAGATGACAAATTTTTATCGGTATGTGACCAGTTCCACTTGAGGAAATAACAAGCTGGATTTGCTGTATTCAAATGTTAAATGTACCTTTAAGTGTAATTTACTGGATGTTTTAGGCAAATCTGACCACAACCTGATTTCTCTTATTCCTAGCTACAAGTGTTTTATTATACTGCAACCTGTTACGACTAGAACAGGGAGTAATTGGTGCTCTGAATGACTGCTTCCAAATGACAGACTGGGAAATGATGTGTGAGTCACATGGGCACAATATCAAGGGATAGCATCACAGACTATGTTAACTTCTATGTTGACACAGTTGTACCCACAAAGATAGTATGTTGCTTTCCACACAACAAGCCCTGGATTACTAAGGAGCTAAAAAGTCTCCTGAATAAGAAAAAGAAAGCATTCAAATCTGGTGTCAAAGTGGCTCTGAAGGACATACTGTACTGAAGAAAAATCTGAGTAGAGAAAAGGAAGCTTACAAAGCTAAAATAGAAAACAAACTCATTCAGAAGAACATGAAGTGTGTCTGGAATGGATTGGGTATAATTATGGGACTTACTCGATCCAGAGCTCAGGTGCTAGAAAGGAATATGGACAAAGCTAACACCTTGAACCAATTTTTTAATAGATTTGCCCTCCCACTGCCACAGTCTTCCAATGACCAGCCTCCCCAACTATCCCTAGTACATCAACAACTGCTACCTTGTCAACTGGAATGGTCAGTGACAAGTTCATCTCTGACCATCAGTGTAGACTGTCCATAACTGAAGACCAAGTAAAGAGGCAAATGAGGAAGCTACACACAGGAAAAGCTGCGGGACCAGATGGAGTCATTCCTTAGTTCTTAAGGCCATTGCTGATCTACTTTGTGGTGTCCTCTGTCACCTGTTCAGTCTGTCTCTAAGGCTTCAGAAAGTGCCTCTGCTGTGGAAAACATCCTGCATTTTTCCTGCTCTAAACAAGACAGGCACCTCTTTGCCTAATGACGACAGACCAGTGGCACTTACGTCTTACATCATGAAGACTTTTGACAGACTGGTCCTGGACTATATGAGTCCTCTTGGGGTAGACCACCTGCATCCACTGCAGTTTGCCTTTCGGACAAAGATTGGAGTCGAGGATGTAATTATTTATCTGCTCCACAAAGCTTATTCTCACCTGGACAAAGCTGGCAGCACTGTGAGGATTATGTTTTTTTCCAGCACCTTCAATACCATCCAGTCATCACTGCTAAGAGGTAAACTCATGAGATATGCAAGTGGATGAGCCTATGGTGTCATGGATAATGAACTATCTGTCAGGCAGACCACAGTTTGTGAGACTCAAGGACTGTGTTTCTGATATACATGTAAGCAACACTGGAGCACCAGAAGAAACAGTCCTGTCTCATTTTCTTCTCACTCTGTACACCTCAGAGCATTAATATAACAGCAGGTCATGTCACTTGCAAAAATTCTAAGATGATTCTGCTGTTATGGGGTGCATTGATAAAGGGGATGAAACATGGTATAGGAGTCGGGTGGAGAAGTTTGTTTCATGGTGCAAAGAGAATTGTCTGCATCTTAACCTCAGCAAAACTATGGAACCAGTTACTGACTATTGCCACACCAAAAAGCCTCTATGTCTGGTCACTGTTCAAGGAGAGAATGCAGAGATGGTGCACTGCTACAAGTACTTGGTGGTCTACATTAATGACAGGTTGGACTGGTCTTAGAACACAGAGAAACTAAATAAGGAAGGGTTCTTTCAGCCAACAAAGTATTTAGCATAAGTTTATCAAAAAATGCTGCTGGGGCTCCTTTACAGTATACCAAAAGCAGTATGTTTGCAAAATGCCTCACTGTGACTGTGATAATCAGAACTTTTCTTTCCTTTTAATTTTCTTCTGTTATAGTCATTCTCGTGTGTGTTCATACCAAAGTGTGTTTATTTATTTATTTATGTATTTATTTTTTTATTATTCAAAGAGCTTCTGTAAAAAGCCTCTCCTTGAGGACAAATACAGTTCTTTTTTTTGTTATCTTTTATTGAATTTATTAAAAGTAACGGTCCACAAAATCAAGTCAAACTTTACAAAACTAAATTCAATTCAACCCTGATCCATGAGAAAGAGAGGAAGGCCAATAGTCAGAGTAAAACTTTAAGAGTAGTACAGAGGGAAAGAAGTCCTTCACCCCAATATAAATGCTTATTGTAAAATGTTATTGATTAGATCCTTTCAGGTTTTAAAAAAGTTTTGAACAGATCCTCTAAGTGTGAATTAGATTTTTTTCCAATCAGAAATAATATATAACATCAGTTACCCACTGCCTTAAGAGGTGGGCTAGGATTCTTCCAATTGAGCAAGACAAGTCTACATGCAAATAGTGAAGTAAAGGCAATTACAGTATGTTTGTCCTTCTCCATTTTAAGTCAATCTGGGAGTACACCAAACACAGCTATTAATAGGTTAGGAGTGGTTGTGACACCAAGGCTGTCTGACAAACATTTAAAAATTTTTGTCGAGAATGATGTTAATTTGGTACATGCCCAAAACATGTGTCCTAGTGAGGCTAGAGCTCGATTCAATTCAAAAGCCTGAACTTCAGATGAGGAGGGCAATGACACCTTTATTTGAAATGCCTTATTTAAAGCAGGTCGCAAATGAAAAATATTTAACTTGACTTCTCAGGAGTTTTGTTGACAATAATTTACCTGTCACTTCTCATAGTAGTGAGGAATCTTTTTTTGAAAATAAAACAGTTGTTGAATGCAATGATAGAGATTTAATAGGTCTATATATGTGAGTAGAATGTTGTTTTTGACAAGTCCTTTATGGTCTGTAAAGGTCATTTGGCAATGAAGTAGTAAGTACAATTACTGAGTTGGGGGTGTCTCTACTGAACAACAGGTAAAATTTATTGATAACATGACAAAAGTGTCTTGAGTCTGCAAACTAGTGAAAAACTAAAGCTACTCATGTGTTTTTATTTTATTTAATTTTGTATATTTTATTTTTTGTTTTTATCTTTTTCATAGATTGACGAATAAAAAATTCTATAAAAATAAAAACCTTCTATGACGAATAAAAAATTTGGACGGCGTTTTCCCTCACCCGGACAAAGGTCACCGGGCCCCACTTCTGGAGCCAGGCCTGGAGGTGGGGCTCGATGGCGAGCACCTGGTGGCCAGGCCTGCACCTATGGGGCTCGGCTGGGCACAGCCCTAAGAGGCAACGTGGGTCCCCCTTCTCATGGGCTCACCACCTATGGGAAGGGCCAAGGAGGTCGGGTGCAGTGTGAGTTGGGTGGTGGCCGAAGGCAGGGACCTTGGTGGTCCGATCCTCGGCTACAGAAGCTGACTCTTGGAACGTGGAATGTCACCTCTCTGAAGGAGAAGGAGCCTGAGCTAGTGCGCGAGGTTGAGAGGTTCCAGCTAGATATAGTCAGGCTCACCTCAATGCACAGTTTGGACTCTGGAACCAATCTCCTTGAGAGGGGCTGGACTCTTTACCACTCTGGAGTTGCCACCAGTGAGAGGCGTCGAGTGGGTGTGGGCATACTTATTGCCCCCCAACTTGGAGCCTGTAAATTGGGGTTTACCCCGGTGGACGAGAGGGTAGCCTCCCTCCACCTTCGGGTGGGGGGACGGGTCCTGACTGTTGTTTGTGCATATGCGCCGAACAGCAGTTGGGAGTACCCACTCTTTTTGGAGTCCCTGGAGGGGGTGCTAGAGGGCATACCTTCTGGGAACTCCCTTGTACTGCTGGGAGACTTCAATGCTCACGTGGGCAATGACAGTGAGACCTGGAAGGGCGTCATTGGGAGGAATGGCACCCCCCCCCATCTGAACCCGAGCGGTGTTTTGTTATTGGACTTCTGTGCTCGTCACGGATTGTCCATAATGAACACCATGTTCAAGCATAGAGGTTTTCATATATGCACTTGGCACCAGGACACCCTAGGCCTCAGTTCAATGATCGACTTTGTGGTTGTGTCGTCGGACTTGCAGTCACATGTCTTGGACACTCGGGTGAAGAGAGGGGCGGAGCTGTCAACTGATCACCACCTGGTGGTGAGTTGGCTTCGATGGTGGGGGAGGATGCCGGTTAGGCCTGGTAGGCCCAAACGTGTTGTGAGGGTCTGCTGGGAACGTCTGGCAGAGTCCCCTGTCAAAAGTAGCTTCAACTCCCAACTCCAGCAGAACTTCGACCATGTCCCGAGGGAGGTGGGGGACATTGAGTCCGAATGGGCCATGTTCCGTGCCTCTGTTGTTGAGGCAGCTGACTGGAGCTGTGGCCGTAAGGTGATCGGTGCCTTTCGTGGCGGCAATCCCCGAACTCGTTGGTGGACACCGGCGGTGAGGGATGCCATTAAGCTGAAGAAGGAGTCCTACCGGACCCTTTTGTCCTGTGGGACTCTGGAGGAAGCTAATAGGTAACGAAAGGCCAAGCGGAATGCGGCTTTGGTGGTTGCTGAGGCAAAAACTTCGGCATGGGATGAGTTTGGGGAGGCCATGGAGAACGACTTTCGGATGGCTTCGAGGAGATTCTGGTCCACCGTCCGGCGTCTCAGGAGGGGGAAGCAGTGCAGTGTCAGCACAGTATATGGTGGGGACGGTGCGCTGCTGACCTCGACTCGGGATGTTGTGGGTCAGTGGGGGGAGTACTTCGAAGACCTCCTCAATCCCACTAACATGTCTTCCAAAGAGGAAGCAGAACCTGGGGACTCCGAGGTGGGCTCCCCCATCTCTGGGGCTGAGGTCACCGAGGTGGTCAAAAAACTCCTTGGTGGCAGGGCCCCGGGGGTAAATGAGATACGCCTGGAGTTCCTCAAGGCTCTGGATGTTGTAGGACTGTGTTGGTTGACACGTCTCTGCAACATCGCATGGACATCGGGGATAGTGCCTCTGGACTGGCAGACCGGGGTGGTGATCCCCCTCTTTAAAAAGGGGGACCAGAGGGTGTGTTCTAACTAAAGAGGGATCACACTCCTCAGCCTCCCTGGAAAAGTCTATTCGGGGGTTCTGGAGAGGAGGGTCCGTTGGATAGTCGAACCTCAAATTCAGGAAGAACAGTGTGATTTTCGTCCTGGTCGTGGAACAGTGGACCAGCTCTACACCCTTAGCAGAATCCTGGAAGGTGCATGGGAGTTTGCCCAACCAGTCTACATGTGTTTTGTGGACTTGGAAAAGGTGTTCGACCGTGTCCTTTGGGGAATTCTGTGAGGGGTGCTCTGGGAGTATGAGGTACCGGACCCCCTGATAAGAGCTGTTTGGTCCCTGTACAACTGGTGTCAGAGCTTGGTCCGCATTGCCGGCAGTAAGTCGAGCCCATTTCCAGTGAGAGTTGGACTCTGCCAGGTCTGCCCTTTGTCACCGATTCTGTTCATAACTTTTATGGCAAAGCTCTCAATTTACCAGTCGATTTACGTTCCTACCCTCACCTATGAGCTATGGATAGTGACCGAAAGAACGAGATTGCGAATACAAGTGGCTGAAATAAGTTTCCTCCGCAGGGTGTCTGGGCTTTCCCTTAAAGATAGGGTGAGAAGCTCAGTCATCCGGGAGGGGCTCAGAGTAGAGCCGCTGCTCCTCCACATTGAGAGGAGTCAGATGAGGTGGCTCAGGCATCTTATCAGGATGCCTCCTGGACGCCTTCCTGGTGAGGTGTTCCGGGCACGTCCAACTGGGAGGAGACCCCGGGGAAGACCCAGGACACGCTGGAGGGACTATATCTCCAGGCTGGCCTGGGAACGCCTTGGGATTCTCCTGGAAGAGCTAGATGAAATGGCCGGGGAGAGGGAAGTCTGGGCCTCTCTGCGCAAGCTGCTGCCCCTACGACTCGACCTTGGATAAGCGGAAGAGGACGGATGGATGGATGGATAACCTATTGCAGGACACCAGTCAATTTTAGGGTACATTTATTTATTTCTCTATTTATGTATAAAGAGTGTTATTATAAATCCATTTACATACTTTGAATTTTATTAATTTATTTTCCCCACTTGTAAATAAAAAATAAATACTCAAACTATACAGTGGTAAATTTCTCATACATTTTTGCAAGAACATTCAGTAAAACTTAAGAACCACTAAAGCCTACAGTAGCTTGTATCATTAGTAAAACTAGAATCTGTAGGCATCAGAGGTAATCAACAAAACTGGATTTCTAGTTGGTTAGCTGGCAGGAGACAACAAATATAGACAGGAGGAAAATGTTCCACATGGAGAGAGAGCATCAGTTGAGTCCCACAGGGGACTGTCAATAGAACATTACTTTTCTGATTTATATCGATGACATGTATTCCAGTATGGTTATTAAACTTGTTAATTTTGTAGATGATGCTAAAATTGGAGGAATGGCAGTGTGGTAAAGTGAGTAAAGGGTCCATGGCTGTGACAATTTTCAGACACAAAAACAGTGCAGTTTGGGCTTGTTGGTGTGGGTGGAAACAATAAAGGGAAACCCTGCAGAGGAGCATGGTGAAAGGCACTCCAGGAAAGAACCAGATTGCTTCTGCTACACAATGGAGAGCAGGAGTGATTGTGGGTTCCTAGGGATACCAGAGGAACCAAAAGTCACAGCGTAAAGATGGATTCAGGGTCAGCATGTTCAAGTGAACACCAAGGGAAGGACACCAGGTCAGGAGTTGTGAGTGGACAGCTTTTGCCAGGGTCTCAGCCTTGTTAAGTATACAGTACATAAGCGATTGGTGAGAGAGGCGACACAAGACAGAGATGCACTGGGGAATGAATTAAAAGGCAATTCTGACTTAATGGAGTATTTTTTGACTTTATATATTGGATTTGTTTTTTAATCTATTGATGTTTGGGTTCAAGGAGGTTATAATAGCTGCAGCCACCAGGAAATTGAAGGTAAACATTGAGGGGGCAGCAAAAAGAATTAAAAAAATACCTGGACAACTTTCAGAATTGGGTAAACACTTGGAAAATGCAGTTTAATATAGAAAAAGTGCTACAGGTGGGCAACACGAACAGCAATTATAAATATACGATGAGAGACATTGTCCTACAGGGAGCAAACTCTTAAGTTAGGGAATTTATGGGTTTATGTTGACACAACATTTTCATCATCTAACCAATGTGCAGAATAAATTAAAAATGCAAATAAAATGATAGGCTATATTGTGGCAACTGTAGATGATAAATCAAGGGATATTAAGCATAGACTATGCACTAGAGAGACAGCATCTGGAGTATCAGGTGCAGTTCTGGTCACCACACAACAAAAACGCCATAGCAGTACTTTAAGCTGTGCAGAGAACAGCCAGGTGAATCTCAGGACTTATTGGACATGTCATACTCTGACAGATTCAGAGAGTTAAACCTGCTTAGTCTCAAGCAGAGGAGACTGCGTAGGGACCTAATCCAGCTCTTCAAAATCCTCAAAGGCATTAATAAGGTAGATCCAGCAGAGTTTAAGAGTGAATCAGGTACTCAAATACACTACTGAAAATTAAGTGGAAGTGCATTTAGGAGCCAAGAAGCACATCTTTACTCAAAAAGTTATAGGAATCTGGAACAACTATCAAGCCATGTATTTGAAACAGAAACCTTAACAACCTTTAGGAAGTATCTGGATGAGATAATGGGATAGCTTAGCTATAAGTTAAACAAATGAGCTTGATGGACTGGATGGGCTCCTCTCAGCTGTTAGTTTTTATGTTCACATGCTCTATTGCAAGTCTGCATGGTTTTTGGGCCGAATGGCCACTACTTAAATGAATATGTTAAGAGACACTGTATGCATGTTCCTTTGCAAAATTCACATAGATAAGGATCTCACTGTCAGGGGATTAGATTAAAAATAGTAAATAAAGCAGATATACAGTAACTAGAATGGATTACATACTGTATATAGTTTTACTGTATACATTACAGTTGTAGCACGCATCACATTTAGCAACACTGCATTTCACACATTTCACTGTGGTAGTATTTCATGAATATGTTTGTGTAGATATAGGCTTGGAAGTTTCTTAAAAAATATATAAATAAACTACAAGCAGCTGGAGTTCAAAGCATGGAGTTACAGATAGCTGATTATTTTGCTTTGACACAAAAAACGTGTCAAGGTATTTTTTTTTTTTAATTAGATGGGACTGGAGTCTTAGAAGGATCTCTACTGGCTTCAAAGCTTTTCTTTTTCTTTTTATTACTGAACAACATGGAATAACAAAACAAACAATATTGTTAAGTTTACATGTAACACTTTTTACACTGCAGTGAAGGCCAACTGTAGAGCTCAATCTCCTGTGATGCTCCCCTATGAGACATCTAGAACTGAATAGTTGGTGCTGCATGATAAAGTATAAATATATGGAACTGTCAGCGTTAGACAGTAATGATAGCTTTGATGCAGATTATAATAGAAAAGACAAGTACTTCTGTATCTGATACTATTATGGGTTGCTGATCTTTAATAAACAGACGCAAGAGCAGGTGAGGGCGTATTAGAAGACAAGTCAAAAATGCAAAATAGGCAAGAGTGTAAACAAAATGGCAATGTAAAGAATAACTCAGAAATTTAAACAAATGGTCCTAAGAAAAACAAGGTACATACAGCCAGGATCTAGAATTTGTGGGACTTAACTAAATTAATTAGTAGAAGCCTGCTTTAATATTATAGTGATTAAAATGGTTAAAGGTATGGCCAGATGAAAACAATTTTAATTCTACATTAAGTTGATTACAACATACTTTAGATTATACATCTCCACGACTCCAAATACACAATAATCAGATGTGTGCAAATTATATGCAGTGAATAAAAGTTAACAGATTCAAATATAAAATTTTATATAGAAAATACAGTACATTTATTAATGCAAGAGGAAGTGATTTCAATTGATCATTGGATGCTGGATAATATACTTTATTATATATAAAGATAAGATGAATTGCTTAATCTATAATATGCACTTTACACTAAATCAGCTTTAGCACTAATGGCTCACATTATATACCTACATTGCCTTTTCTGTTCTATTGAGTCAGCTATTCTTTGTTGCTTGTCATACTTTAGATGCCAAAATCAAAAAAAATGAGTCAGAAATTATGTTTTTTCAAGTTTGAGTTAAAAGGTGAGAACTCTTGAAGAATGGTCAGACAAAAGATGTGTCAATATGCCATTTGGTCAATTGCAGGAAACAGCATTTGAAAAGGAAGTTCAAAAGGCAGTTAATACATCAGAATACATTTCAAGGATATGCAAAAAATAGGTTCAGTAAAATCATAAATCACACACAATTACACAGTTACGGAGTACCGAACATGCAAAGCATTTGATTAATAATATAAAAAACTGAAAATAAATCAGCCTCAAGTGATGCCTCAGGTGTTTATGAGGAAACAAAAGAGATATGTATGTGGTGGTCAGGATAATAACATTGGCAGTTTTGTTGTCTAGATAACAAGGAGGACATACATTAACATTACTAAAAACATATGGAGAAAAACTACTAGACTTTCTCCATGGCATGAAGAAATAAGCTGTGTGAAAAGATTGATGACCTTAAGCAAATGAAGACTAAAAGAATATCTAACAAATATTTTTAAAATAGTACTCGAATAATAATATGGTATGAGCTGTTAAAACAAGAACTTTATCAAAAAAATTTTCAAACTACTACAAAACATATTTTCCACAGAGAAATATACATATATGAAACAAGCTATCTTGAACTGTGGTTGAAAGTACCACCCTTCTTTAGTAACATAATGTGAATATAACTAGAAAGTGATAAGCTGATGTTAGGTAAATGAACTGGTATCTGTTTTCATTGAACGGAGCTGTTACCTATTTAGTTATTTATTTTTTGTGCAATAATAGCAAAATTATAACAAATATTTAATGATTACAATACTAATAGCTCGTGTAAATGGAGAAATGTTTAATAGACTTCCCTATAACATCCAAACAGGCACAGTGGCTCACACGCACATGTAGATTCTGGTAAATGAAGCCATGCTTTGTTCTTTTTTCTTTGCCTTAGAAAACTATAAAACTGATATGACCACTGACTAAAAGGAAAGTATGCATCTGTGCTTCTATTTGCCTGTTTTTTTTTTAATCTCTCATTATTTTTTATTAAACGCAGGTTTTCATTTCACCATCCAACCACAAACTACTTTCTCTGAAGAATAGCTGAAGGTGCTGGTTTTATAAGAAGTTACTGGCAATATCCCTCCACCCCACCAAAAAAGGCATATTCTACTAAGGATCATTGTCTGCTTAAGTTTGAGGATCAGCTCATTATCACATTTACAATGTTATATCTCATCTTTAAGTATGTGATAATGCCTAGTGTTTTTTTTTTTTTGCATTTGGCAAATTCTGGTAACCTAAGGGCTATAGGGTACTAATAGAATTCAGTTTAGTTCCTTCATAAGTGAACACGCAGATTACCCAGTCTTTAGAATTATTGTGAAGGATATCTACATGTACCTGTAAACATTTTTATGAGCTGTCAAATTTACAACACATTATGTTTGATCATATCTGTGCAATTAGTGTAAATAAATGATTTAAAGGCACATACAGTATGTGGCCAGAGCTCACTTTGTAATGGCAATTACGGGAATGCATGAAATATTGATTTTTAATATGATGACTGGGAAACATGTTTATTTGCTGACATGAGTAGTTTGGTAACCTTTAAAATTAAAATTGTATGTTAGAATATCAGAATATTAGAAAATATTAGAATATTAGAACAATCTAGACAAGAAGAGACCAATCAGCCCAAAGTCTCCTAACGTTATCCACCTTATTTGGGCTTAAAATGTTGGAAAGAAATTACTTATGCTGTCTTTATGTGCATTTCAAAAATTAATGCAAAATATAACACAGAGAAAAGAAGGAACACTGGGTTTTTAGGAGTTTAAAGTTCTTTTGTTTTCATTTTGGTTCTGTCAGAGGGATATATAAAACACAGCCTGTTGCTATCTCTGTCTTTTCTATCTTGTTTCTGATGTGTACTGCAGATCGTAGCGTACTAGCACCACATTAAGACAAGATTACATAGCATGGTCTAAGTGTTGTTGCAATTAACTGTGTAAGGAGATCTTTGTGTTTTTAACTACTACATTTTAATTATCGTAACTCACAATTCTGGATCATTACTTTTAAACTAGATTTTCAGGTTCTTAATCCATCTGTGAGTTTGACAGTAGTGATTAGTGCTTAGGTATTTTCTGGTCATGGTTTACAGGCACCTGACCATGTTTTTGTTCAGATTTTATTCTGTTATTTTTAATTATTTTTAAGTGCTTTCTTACTTTCAAAATGGCCAAGCTATCATATTATGATATGAATGATCAAGGCATTTTAATAAATAGGGACATGAAGGCACCATAATATTTCCTTTCTGATCTTTTTTTGAAACTAAAGCCCTCAGGTTTTTCCTTGAGCAGGTGGGTAATTATATTTAACCAGGTGGAGGTGGATGAACGAAGCAAGCCCTTTCAGGTTTTGCCATAAAACATACAGTATCTTTCAGGGTTTATTTAAACTTCAAATCCAATGTTACTCTGTTTATTTTAGCATAAGCTTTCAGAGTTCACCACTTTGTACATTGCCAAATTTTTTTTTCAATTTGCACAATTTTTAAACTTTTTTTTTTACTTTTTTTTACTTTCTCCATATTTCATAAAAGAAGGAATTATTATTTTCATGAAAAAATTACTAAACAAAAATAAATAGAAAAGCAGTGTTGGTATCCCAAGAGCCCCAGAAAATGTTTTGAGTATTTTTTAAAACTTTGCGGACATTGTTATTTAAGAATGAATGAACTGATTCTTATGAAATGTTGTGGAGAACTGGCACCTGCTAGTCTAAAGAGGTGATTAGGTTTTGGATGAATTGAAAATATTCAGCTTTATTTTTTGCAGGCAATACCAACAACAATCAAATCACTGTTCCTAAGTTCACAAAATTTGGCATATGAATTTAGGGAAGAAACATTTGTGTATTTTGAGTACAAGTCAAAATTTCAGGTCAGATTTTCAACCAATATACAGTAGTCACAGAAACTAAACTGTGAGGCATTCCTTGTGCAATTTTGGGCTATACAAGAAATAAGTTGTTGTTGTTGTAAACTCTAATTACAAAGAAAAATTGGTTACGTTGTATGACTTTATTTAAGTAATTACCATGATAAATTTGCCTTCAAAGCTGACTAAATGCATTGCGTTTGGAATGTACTCAATTTTTGAAATTCCATAGTGTATACTGTATTCAACCATCCATTATCCAACCTGCTATATCCTAACTACAGGGTCACAGGGGTCTGCTCGAGCCAATCCCAGTGAACACAGGGCGCAAGGCAAGAAACAAACCCCGGGCAGGGTGCCAGCCCACCGCACTGTATACTGTATTCGTATTGTAAATATAGAGAAAGTAATTTGAATACTTATTTTTTGCAACTATAAAATTGTTTTAGGATTCTATTAGAAGATTAAGGTCAAATTTGTAAAAATGCTACAGTCTCTTTTGCGCCATCACTAATGGATTAAATTTGACATAAACTGGAATATTTCACCTGTTGTTTGCCCCAAAACCTTGCATGCTCAAATGAGTGGTCTAAAGTGGGATTTTGTTCAACTGTACAGTTAATTTGTGCTGAAAATTATAAATTAATATATGTTTGTGGAAATACGTGCGTGATCAGTTTATGGAAATGCGTTTGCTAACAAGCACAGCATAAATGAAGTACAACATATTACCTTATTTTATACATATTAAAAATGAGAATGCTTTTTCTTGGAGAAACCATTAACCATCATATTGAGTTGTGAGTCCTGTCAGTCACATTCAGGTACTGTTTATAGTTTGGTTTAATGATTATACAGTATATAAATATAGTAATAACAATGTCAAATTAAACTAGTCTATACAACAGACATTCTGGTTTAATAATCTTAAAGAATAAAGGAAGTACTATAATATACTTTGGATTATTATAGATTTAAATAATCTACTGACTAAACTTTAAAAATTCTAAGCATAGTAATTTAAAATATAAAGCAATTTCATTCTGGAAGAACTGCAAGCTGCTTTAAGGAGAAAGCTTTTTTCTTCCAGGAGTAAAACTTGAGCAAGTGTTGGAAACATAAAAATAAACTTCAACCAAAATGCCATTCTAATGTTTCTTTTAATATCATAACAGAATAAAGTTTTTTAATGTTGACCATTTGCCAGAAGTGTTTTTCTGATTGACAGATTAAATGATAAATACCGTTACTTAATTCCCACTGTCTCAAACCATAGGAGTATAACTCATGGCAAAATCTTAAATAAAACAGCAAAAGTAATAGAAACTCTTGGTTCCTTAAAACATTTACAATTAATGCAAAAATTTGTCTTTTTTTAAATACATTGCACTGTTTCATTAAAATAATCAAAATACCTACAATAAAGAACTATATAGATAACCAATGGTTATTAGATTTATATAAATCATATTGTTTGATAATGCTGACAGTAATGATTATAATGTAATGAATGTTTCTCACTTGGCACACAATTAATGGCAGCTCTTACAAAGTTACAATACTTCTGCTGTGGGTGATTTACTTCCAGTGTTCAGTAAGGCAATTATGTCTAAATGGATTAGAAATTAAGTTTGGAATGAAAAGACTGCTCAGAATGCAAGATGAAAACTAGCAAAGCATGCTAGTTGTGTGTGTGATATTATACTGATCTTTCTTTGTTCCAGGCCTTATTCTCACATGCTGCCTGTCTCTTACTCCACCAATCTCATTATGTTGCTAGTCAAAGATTATTATGCAGTAAATATACTCCATCAAGACCAGTTGGTTCTTTATTTGTCTTGTAATGACCAAAAGACTTCTAGATAGTCTTGACAACAGGAAGGCAAGATTATGCTAGTGAAAAAGACAGCATAGCCCAAAAAGTGAACCATTAGGTCAAGGAAAGAAAATTGTCAAAATACAGAGTACAAGTTGAGGAGCAGAAACCCAGAAACAAGAATTGCTTAAAATAAAGCCTTTTTGGTTTTAAGTCACTGCCTCCAGCTTATTATTATTTTTGTCATTGTTGGAAACTTGTACAAGGAGTCTGAACATGCACTTAGTGAAGAATGATAAACAAAAATAAACTGAACTGACATAAACTTGAGACTTTATTCCAAATATGTTTTCTAGATATTTGTAGTTTAATTCAAGTGTATATATTACACAGGTGTTGCAAAAATAATAATTTTGTAATGGATCTGATATATTAATAACAATAATATTTTTAAACCTTTTAATCAAATTCAGGGTAATGGAGCACTGGGGCCTTTCCTGGCAGTATCAGGTCCAAGGCAGGAAGCAACCCTGGGCCCACTCAAGCATAGACTAACTCAAATACAACCAGTTTGGAATTGCCAATTAACCTAAACTGCATGCTTTAGGTATTAGGGAGGAAAACACTTGCAAACACAAAGGGAATGTGAAAATTTCATATATGCAAGAAGTATGCTAGAGATTTAAAAAAAGAACACTGGATTTCTTAGGAAGCTCTGCTCCCCTTTTAATAATTTTTGCTGAAGACCCCTATTGGTTTACAATTTATCATAAAGGTTAACTTCCCGCACAAAATATGATCCAAAATGGTCTGAAAAGGAGGGTTTTTGGATTCTGGATGTCCAAAAATAGGGGGACACTCCCAAAAAAATCAACAGCTTGCACAAGCAGATATCACAATGAGTCAAACAATATTTCATTTTTGGGGGTTTTCTTATACTGGTGAGTCAAGAGGCACTGGACAAAAAAAAAAGTGAAGTGATTTCAAAGCATTCCTACAGTAGGTAGTTCGTATAAACACAATCTATTAAACTGTGGATTGCAAAATAACATTTTTAATGGTGGTGATAAAATATTAGGGCTAGAAAAAAGTAGAACAATTACAAGTTAATTTGATTCAAATGTAAAAATAATTGAATTTGATGTAAAGAACTATAAAGTGTTACAGTTACGAAAAAGTTAAGGCTTGTCTCTACAATATCAAATTACTGAAAATAAAAGACCAAGTGTATTACAGCGAAAAACACACAGCTCAAAACATTAGTCAGTCTTTAAGGAAGTAATCATCAAATCATCAAAATTATACCTCAGTGTGTATCCAGAATTGGTAAATGAGGTTAAATTGTGTATGAACAGCAAATACAGATGGTGGTATAACCAAGGCCATTGGAAGGTAAAACAGCTAACAGGAAAAAAAAAAAGAAAAGAAAGATGGCATTATTTAAAATCTTACTTAATGATTGGGCTTCACTTTTTTTTTTACACAATAATGACCGAAGAAATTATTAAAGAAAGATAAATGTTTCATATTTACAGCTGTAATCATTTCAGATTGGTCTTTCCCATTCATTTTATCAAGTGTCACTCAGTCGACTCAACAAAGCACAATTTGATTAAATCATATAAACGCAACATTAATTAACCAAAAATTAAACTATGCAAAAAATACAAAATAAAAATTCTCATGTTTAGCCAGCCATTATTCCTGCTTTTCCTTCACATGCATCTTAGATAATAAGAAAAAATTCACATTTCCCATTCCTATATTTACTTGTTTTTTGTTTACTTGTATTTTTTTTACTTTTCCCACTGTTGAGACATTTAGTTTATACTGTATATTTTTTTTGGTAAAACTGTAAATGAAGATAAAGCATAGTAATACACTAATAGTTCTATTGTAATAATTATGCATCAGGAGGAAGGCAAAGTGCTTAGAACTGCTGTTTCATAACTTAAGTCTTAGGTCCAAATCTTACTGCTGACTTTTTCCAAGTATACATGTTTTCCCCACGTCTACATGAGCTTTCTCTTATTACTTTACTTGTATCCTACATACTACAGGCATGTAAGTTAAGGAGAATAATGAAATAAAGAGTCTGTGTGCCATGAGATGAATTTGGCATTTGGTTGCTGCCTTACGCTCAGTGCTGCCTGGAAAGGTTTCAGCCCTCAGAAGCCCACATTGAGAGAGGTGGCTTTGATTAAGTTAATGGATATGTTGTCACGCAGGGGCATCTAACCTATGCAATACCACCGCGGAGGAGATGGGGTGCTGTCGCTAACTGTGCTCCCATTTTCTTTTTCTACAGCACTGAGAAAATGCCCCATGAAGACAACTGAACTCCACCCCTCCAGACTGGGACCCCTAAAACTGAGTTCCCAGAGAAGTGTGTCTCACTATGTTAGAATTCCTCATAACTGACCCACTCAGACAGGTCACTTGTAAAGCTGTGCCAAGTTGGCTAAGAATGCATTTGAGAACTGGTTTCTGTTGCACCACGAAGCGCCTGTTTCTGTTATTTATTTATTTTTTTAAATTGCATTAAACACGTGGCTCAGTCAGCACCCCAGATTCTCTTTGGAGCTCCAATAATGCTTTCATTCTTCACAATGTGCATTATTAACATTAATAAAATACAATACCATTAATTTCAAATATCTACTTTTATATATGTATTTTTTTGCTGTAGCCTATTATTACCCTTTTTCAATTAATCAAATACTGTATTTTCTAAATTTTCATTTTCTATAACAAGTTAGAGCTGCATAATGTGTAACATGGAACGCAACATTGAATAAGATGGCAGCCCATTGCAGGTCAGCCTAATGTGTGCACGCACACTCACTTAAAAATCAAATGAAAACCCATGTAGACACAAGGAGAATGTACAGACTCTACACAGACAGTGGGCTGGCTACGAATCAAAAATGGGACCCTGGAAGAATTAAATTGTACCACTAAGCACTTTGCCATCATGCCACCCTGTTGTTAAACATTTTAATATAGCATACCTAAAATGCAAATGATATCTGAACAGAATGGTAGCATAAAGGAAATGTTCAATTATTTGATGCACAGTATGCATTTACAATCTTAAAATAATCACAACCATATTTAATATAACATAGGCTGATTTCTGTTCTTTGGTAATTTAGAAGAAAAACAAGTCTGGTAAATGTCAGTAGTAATCTATCTAAAGAAATGCTTGTTGTAAAATGTACATTTGCTTGCCAGAGCATGCATTTCTGGCTAAAATCATTAACTTGTAACCAGACTGAATTTTTTATGAGTAGTACATTATAGTATGCCCTAATATTTTGGGTTTAAAAATATACCTCAGATAAAAAATAATATAAACTCCAGCAAGCTAAAAATACCTTGCTATAGCCTAATCATTCAGGGATATGTTTTAACAAAAATTAGATTTGCACCTAATAACAAGGATCTAGTTCTAGTGCTAAGTAACCAATAACGGTAATGTCAGGAGAAAGTATGCTCAACCTTTTTTAAAAAATAAGTTTTCCAACTGTATTTACTTTATCTTTATCTATATATATAAATATATATATAT